>JBBGZY010003627.1:0-22500 GCA_037952925.1 Lithobates clamitans
CCCAGGATCTGGTCTTGGGTCTCTGGCTTCTGCTGGGGGTCCCAGACGTAATGTTGTTATTCTGAAATGGGAAGGTGGTGCGATCCCTCCAGCACGGCGTGCAGTGGTGGACATGATTTTAGAGATGGGTTTTGGGGCAAATGATCTGTATGCCTTTATACATGTAGCTGGGACACGGGATTATACAGTTAGCTTCACCAGGCCAGAGGGTCTTGACCTGTTCTGGGAGAGATATGAGGCTCGGTGCAGGTCAAGACCTGAATGGGAAGGTCTGACCCCAGTTGCAGTTTCTCAGAGGTCTACAGTAAAAAAAATCACAATTATCCTCACTAATGAGAGTGTCCCTGCCCGGGATCTAGAGGTTTGGTTAAGGAACTATGGGGAGGTTTTGACCAAGCCCAATAAAATCCTTGATGAACGTAACATCTGGACTGGGGGTTGGTCAGTTACAGTCAGGTTGGCCAGGGATGGGAATGTTGTCCGTCACCTGCCCTCCTCAGCTTTTATAGGGAGGGATAGGATGACTGTTTTTTACCCTGGTCAGCCGAAGCTGTGTCACCGCTGTGGAGAAAAGGGGCATTTGAGTTCCTCCTGTTCAGCCTTGATATGTTCAGTGTGTCGGGGTCAGGGTCATATGGCTAAGGACTGCACCGAGATGATCAGGTGCAACCTGTGCCTGCGCCTTGGCCACCCCTACAGCAGATGTCCTGAAGCCTGGCACAATATGGAGAAGGAGGTAATTGATGACATGTCAAGGCTGGACAGGATGGAGGGTGAGGCCCCTGGTGTACCATCCTCCTCTGCGGTGACTGACTCCCCTGGTCCTGCTCAGGATCCCTCTCCAGTTCCTGTGGCCACCCCTCATGTGACTGTAAGTATTCCTTCTGTATCTGTATCTGTCTCCCCCCAGCCTACTGTACCCTCTCCTCTTGTGTCAGAACCTTCCAAGTCTGTGCCCCCTGAGTTAGTTACCCCCCAGGAGTCTACCCCTCCTAAGTCTGACTCAAAGGGAGCACCCCCCCCACCAGGAGTGGTAGTGGGTACTAAAAAGGTTGCTTCTTCCTCTGTGAAGAAGTCTTCTGTAAAGACTTCACAGAAAAAAGTAAGAGATGAGGGCATCTCTGAAGCTGACCTGCAGTACCTGGAGGAGAGAAGGAAGGTTGGGAAGCGGAAGAAGCAGGTGGTGAGGACAGAACAGGCTCCAGTGCCTGTCTCCAACCGGTATAGGTCCTCTAAGTGGGATATCTCTTCATCTGGAGCTTCTTCGGAGCGAAGTTCTGATTCCGAAATGGAGTTTGAGGCGGCCTCAAGAAAGAGAGAGGCTTCTGGTGATGAGCAGCAGAGGGGAGCTAAGAAGCAAACCACCCAATAACCCAAATGGCGGTTCCCCCTCCGTTAAAAGTGGTGACAATAAATGTCGCCAGCATTAAGTCAGTAAGAGCTCGTTCTATGGCCTTCTTTTTGTTCAGCCAATTAGATGCTGAAATTTTATTTTTGCAAGAGACTAGGCTCACCTCCTTGGCAGATATTCATATGGCCAAGAGAGAGTGGAGGTATGGTCCATCTTACTGGTCTCTTGCGGCCGAGCCTTACGGCGGTGTGGCGGTGTTGTTTAAAACCGGCATGGTAACTGTCCGGCGGGTTATTGAGGTGGAGATTGGGAGATGTATGGTCTTAGACGTCCTTGTGGGAGGGCAGGACCTGCGCCTAATTAATGTTTATGGGCCGCACACAAAGTGGGACAGGAAATGCCTTTTTACAAGGATCAAGCCATTTCTTTTTACATCCCGGCAAGTGGTCTTTGGAGGTGACTTTAATACAGTAACTAGGCCCAAGGACAGGAAGGACTTCAAGGACAGGCTGGGATATGATAGCGTTTTTTTAAATAGTATGGTTAGGGATGCTGGTCTTGTGGATGTGCACATTAAGCACCTCCCGGATGACACTGGGTTCACCTTTCATCGAGGTAATAGTCAGAGTAGAATAGATAGGTTTTTTTTGAAGGAGACCTCTGCTTTCTCACCCCCAGTGGTGCAGGCAGTGGAGTTCTCTGATCACTGTATGCTATCTGTGGTCCTGAATGCTTCAGACGCCCCTCAGAGGGGTAAGGGCATCTGGAGATTGAATTCGACTCTACTCAAGGAAGAACATGTTAGACAATCCTTTGAGGAATTCTTTCAGGCACAGGTGACCATCCTGGACTTTTGTAGCAGCAAGGCTGAGTGGTGGGAGCTGACCAAAAAGAGGATCGCTGGATTCTTCAGGGGCCTAGCCAATAGAAAACAGTTTAATAAATACATGACCTACCAACGTTTACGGAGGAAGCTGGATATTCTTGTCTCGAGAGGAGGAGATCCTGGGGCAATCTCCGAAGTGAAACTCCTTCTCAGGAAGTGTCAATATGACCGGCATGCCTCTTTGGTTCTGGAGAGGGACTATGGGAAGTACCACTCGCCTGACCCTTACCAGAACTGCAAACAAGGTGTAGCTGTTAAAACGGTCGTTGGCCTTAAGGACAGTACAGGTTCCTTGACAAAGTCCAGGTCAGGGATTCTGGAGGTCGTGAGGTCCTTTTATGCTGACCTTCTTGGGAGGAAAGAGCTTGACCGTGACAAGATGGAAAGCTTTTTGGACTCTACTCCAGGTCTAAATGATGAAGATGTCCCATTGATGAATTTGACAGAGGAGATCACAGTTGAAGAGGTGATAAGGGCAATTGAACAGCTTGCCATCAAAAAGTCACCTGGACCGGATGGCTTGACAGCTGAGTTTTACAAAGCTTTTAAGCCTATTCTGGCCCCACATTTGGTAGAGGTTTTTAACAGTTGCCTTGCAGAGGGGGTACTTCCCCCTTCCATGAGGCACTCAGCTGTGATTCTTCTTTCAAAGGGTAAAGATCCTTCGATGATTGAGAATTGGCGCCCCATCAGCCTTCTTAATGTCGATAGAAAGATACTGGCAAAGATCATTTTCTGGCGCCTATCGTCAGTAGCAGAGTCTTTGCTTTCTCGCCATCAGCACTGTTCGGTCCAGGGTAGGTGCACCTTCACAGCAGTTTTAGCTGTCCGGGAGGCCTTGGAGCGGTGCAGGGCTGCAGGCTGGGGAAAGTATTTGCTGACATTGGATCAGGCAAAGGCTTTTGATCGTGTCAACCATGAGTACCTGTGGTTGCTCCTTAGTAAGTACGGTCTGCCGGGTGGTTTTGTCGATTGGTTAAAAGTCTTGTATGAGGGGGCAGAGAGCTTTCCTCTTGTTAATGGTTGGGTTGGGCAGTCCTTTGAGGTTGGCTCCGGGGTGCGCCAGGGTTGTCCCCTGAGTCCCCTGCTCTATGTGTTTGCAATCGACCCCTTCATCAGGAGGCTAGAGAGCGGCATGTTGTGTGGGGTGCCAGTGGGGCTTCCGGGTGAGCCGCCTTTGAGGGTTGTTGCCTATGCGGACGATGTGTCGGTGATTGTCACTGGGGCGGATGAAGCAGAGGAGGTGGTCTCTCTGACATCACGGTATTCTGAAGCATCAGGCTCCAAGATCAATCAGGAAAAGAGTGAAGTTTTCTGGATGGGAAAGGAAGGTGAGGGGTTTGATCTCCCGGACACCTTTCCAGTGCCCCAGGAAAGAATTAAGATTTTAGGCATTGAATTTGGACCTGGCGATTATGGCCTCAAAAACTGGGAAGGCAGACTGGAAATTGCCAATACTAAGGTGGTCAGCTGGAAGAGATGGAAGTTATCTATGAGGGAAAGGGTTGATCTGATTAAGACTTACCTGATTCCGATCTTCTTGTATGTCAGCTTTGTCTGCATCTTGCCAGTGTCTCTCTATGCTAGGGTCAGTAGTGTGTTCTTCCAGATGTTGTGGGGGAACAGACTGAACCCCATCAAGAGGAATGTCACCTATCTATCCAGGAGGGAGGGTGGCTTAGGTATGGTCAACCCAGTTCTTTTCTTTTCACTGCTTTTTCTCAAGTTTAATATTGGTAATATGCTTGCAGTGGAACCTCCTGGATGGGCAGGCATATTTAGATCTTGGTTTAGGCCTTTTCTACGACTTTGGGAAGAAGGTGGCCAAGTGAAGAATCTCAGGGGTCATCGTGGTCAGCTACCAGCCTATGTCGCTCCGTGCCTGAAGTTACTACGGCAGTGGCGATTGTCGGCTGAAGATCTCAGATCGGTTCCGAGGAAAGTCCTTATGAGTCGAGTCTTGAGCGAAGTCTTTCATGACCCACTGGCCTTAAGGGATTGCCCAGGCCCAGTTTTGAGGGCAGGGTTAAGACTTATTAATTTGGACAGAGTACCCCCTAAATTCAGGGATCTGGCCTGGTTGTGCTTCCATGGGAGACTCTATGTTAGGGGCAATTTGAAATTCCGCAGTGGGGTGGATCGTAGCTGTCCTCGGGAGGAGTGTGCAGGTGAGGAGGAGACTATGGACCATTTTCTGCTTCATTGCCCTTTTAACATAGAGGTGTACAAACAGGTGGGGCGGGCCCTCGGTGTCCCTTTCCTCTCCAGGCTGGGTTATGCTGAGTGGGTGTACGGAGCACTCAATACTGGTGAGGTTTTTTGTTTAGATACACTTTTTCTAGTTAGCCTAGTAGTCCGTTATTTCACTTGGAACGCACGGTGTCAGGTCTGCATTCGGCGTAAAATCCTTCCTGTTCAGGTGGTGGTGTATGACATTCTGCATGAGGTGGAGAAGATTCGGGTGCTCGAGAGGGACAAGCGGAGTCAGGGGGCTTGGTTGAAGGCGTGGAGGGGTTTCAAGCCTCCCTGACTGCCAGGAGTCTCTTTCCCGGGTGTGGCTGTCTGTCTCTTATCACCCTAGATTATTATTTTTTTGGATTAATTTTTGATAAATGGCTGCATACATAGGTGATGGGTTGTGCCTCTTAGGCCCTCTCTGCTGCTTTATGTAAATAATTTTGGTAGTGGATTATGTATATATTGTATATATTCTGAACATGGATGTGTATTCCTTGGATTTCTGTTGAAGTTTTGTACTATGGTTTTGTTTTTTACTTTTGTATAAAATTGGTTGCTTGATTCTTTTAATAAAAGATCAATAGTGCCCCATCATTGGTGTCAGTGGGAGGAATAGTGTCCCATCATTGGTATCAGTGGGTGGAATAGTGTCCCATCATTGGTGTCAGTGGGGGGGGAATAGTGTCCCATCATTGGTGTCAGTGGGAGGAATAGTGCCCCATCATTGGTATCAGTGGGAGGAATAGTGTCCCATCATTGGTGTCAGTGGGAGGAATAGTGCCCCATCATTGGTATCAGTGGGAGGAATAGTGTCCCATCATTGGTGTCAGTGGGAGGAATAGTGAACCATCATTGGTATCAGTGGGTGGAATAGTGCCCCATCATTGGTATCAGTGGGAGGAATAGTGTCCCATCATTGGTGTCAGTGGGAAGAATAGTGCCCCATCATTGGTGTCAGTGGGAGGAATAGTGCCCCATCATTGGTATCAGTGGGAGGAATAGTGCCCCATCATTGGTATCAGTGGGAGGAATAGTGCCCCATCATTGGTGTCAGTGGGAGTAATAATGCCCCATCATTGGTGTCAGTGGGGGGGAATAGTGTCCCATCATTGGTGTCAGTGGGAGGAATAGTGTCCCATCATTGGTATCAGTGGGTGGAATAGTGTCCCATCATTGGTGTCAGTGGGAGGAATAGTGCCCCATCATTGGTGTCAGTGGGAGGAATAGTGAACCATCATTGGTATCAGTGGGAGGAATAGTGTCCCATCATTGGTGTCAGTGGGAGGAATAGTGCCCCATCATTGGTGTCAGTGGGAGGAATAGTGCCCCATCATTGGTGTCAGTGGGAGGAATAGTGCCCCATCATTGGTGTCAGTGGAAGGAATAGTGCCCCATCATTGGTATCAGTGGGAGGAATAGTGCCCCATCATTGGTATCAGTGGGAGGAATAGTGTCCCATCATTGGTGTCAGTGAGAGGAATAGTGCCCCATCATTGGTGTCAGTGGGAGGAATAGTGTCCCATCATTGGTATCAGGGGGAGGAATAGTGCCCCATCATTGGTATCAGTGGGAGGAATAGTGTCCCATCATTGGTGTCAGTGGGAGGAATAGTGTCCCATCATTGGTATCAGTGGGAGGAATAGTGCCCCATCATTGGTATCAGTGGGAGGAATAGTGTCCCATCATTGGTGTCAGTGAGAGGAATAGTGCCCCATCATTGGTGTCAGTGGGAGGAATAGTGTCCCATCATTGGTATCAGTGAGAGGAATAGTGCCCCATCATTGGTATCAGGGGGAGGAATAGTGCCCCATCATTGGTATCAGTGGGAGGAATAGTGTCCCATCATTGGTGTCAGTGAGAGGAATAGTGCCCCATCATTGGTGTCAGTGAGAGGAATAGTGCCCCATCATTGGTATCAGTGGGAGGAATAGTGCCCCATCATTGGTATCAGTGGGAGGAATAGTGCCCCATCATTGGTATCAGTGGGATAGAACAAAGGATAAAAAAAAGAAAACTTTATAAAAATAACATGGCGGTTGTTTCTGATAGATGGTAAGGGAGGGATTTACTAGAATGAAGAGGGCAGAATCTGGTGCAGCTCTGCACACAATCCAATCAGCTTCCAGGTTTTGTTGTCATACTCGGACAAGCTGAAGGTAGAAGCTGATTGGCCGCCATGCAGAGCTGCACCAGATTCTGGGTGCTCCAGTTTTAGTAAATCTGTCATTTTGGGTCTCCAGCTCCTCTAATTGTGATGATTGGTAGAACACGTGACGAGACGTTTCCTTGTAGTCAGACTGATGGGTTCGGGGCGGACAGCTTGGCGCGCGGCCAGGAAGACGCAGGAACCCCCCCCCCTCCCCCCCCCTCCAGTACACTTTGTCCTCGCTTGTCACTCAGAGCTCCATGTGAAGAAAATTCCATTTGGTGCAGAGAGAGAACTCTCCAGGCCGCCTTATTTTCCATTTTATGGGCCTGTTTGTTATCGTCGTGTTTTTCTGTACGGCTCGCCGGGCTCGGTGACCTCGCTTGCACCGTAAAGCAGCCAATCAGCGGCGAGCTGCGGAAACTTTAGGTTAGAATACAAATTCCATGCATTAAATTCACATTGGATCATTCCTGCTTAAAGGGGAACTTCACCCTCTCTAATTACTTACTGACCCCCCCTTAAAGCAATTGGATATTGACCCCCCCCCCCAAAAAAAAAAAAGTACCCCTCCCGCAGGCCCGCTTTTCCATCTTTTCTCACCCAGGTGACAATTATCCCCCCCTCCCACACAAGAACACCGCCGGCGGGCACACGGCGAATGTGCAGCATTGCGTCATCAGGGGGACGTGGGGGGGGGGGCAGGAGCAAGAACCCGGGAGAGATACCCAGCTGGGGTATGCTGGAGAGTCTATTGATGCTGGCTGCTAGGGGATCTACTGTATTGTCACTGGGGGGGGTCTATTGTTGCTAGAAGGGGATCTGTTGTTGCTGGGGAGGGGTCTTATGTTGCTGGGAGGGACCTACAGTTGACGGAGGTGTCAATTATTGCTAGCTAATGGGGGATCTATTGTTGCTGGTGGGGTTCTAATGTTGCGGGGGTAGATCTATTGTTGCTTTGTGTTTCACGTTGCTCTGGGGATCTATTGTTGCTGGCTGCTGGGAGATCTGTGGTTGCTGGCAAGGTTCTATTGTTGCTGGTGTAGATCTATTGTTACTTTGTTTTTTTTGTTGCTCAGGGGGGTCTATTGTTGCATGGGGATCCATTGTTGTGGGGGGATCTGTTGTTGCTTTGTGTTTATTGTTGCTTGGGGAATCTATCGTTGCTGGGGGATCTGTTGTTGCTGGGAGGGATCTACAGTTGAGGGAGGGGTCTACTGTTGCTGGCTGATCTATTGTTGCTTTGTGTTTATTGTTGCTTGGGGGATCTACTGTTGCTGGAGGGGGGATTTCTGTTGCTGCTGGTTGCAAGGGATCTTTTATTGTTGTCATTAACAAATTGCATGCAAATAACCTAGCACCACAAAATGATGCTTGGTATCCTGTAAAGCGGGCATTACTCAGAGGTGGGTAGGGGGAGGAACCAAGGGAAGTTGCTCGGAGGTGGGTAGGGGGCGGAGACAACGGATGACTCAGAAGGGGGAGTACCTATTCTCTGATAAGAAAAGCACTGCATTTTTTATGGGGGGGGGGGGGGGATGCCTGTCTCTGTGGCACGCATGCGCATCAGGAGGGCATCTGAAGGACCCAGAAGACAGACTCCTGATGATGGGGCCCGGCATGTGGTGGCTTTCAGCAGAACACAGCATGGCGCCACCACCGAATTCACTGGGGGGGGGGGGGGGTCATGAGAATGCTATTTCAGCTCAGCCAAGAAAATCAGACACTGGGGAGTTATTAATAAAATGAACCCCAGGTTGGGGTTGGGGGTGAAGTTCCTCTTTAACCCATTCTGCACCAGCTTAATCCGGCCATAGATGGATCGAATTTGTCCTGTTCATCAGCCACTGGCTGAATTTCGATCCACGTGTGGGCAGGCTGGTTTCAGAGAAGTCCAACTACCGATCGGTTCTGTACAACCAGCCTGTTGGAAAAAACCAGCGTGTTGCTAGGACATGGCGAGACCCCAATCTGTGTAAAGAGCCGCCACCGCGGCTGTGATCGGCTGTGTGCAATCCAATCTGCGTCCAATCACGGAGATGCCGGTAATTGGCGCTCCTCGCCTCATACTGACAGAGAGGAGAACCGATCAGTGACATCTCCTCACAGGGGACATCTAGGGATGTAATCAGGGCGCTGATTACAATTAAGTCCCCACCACTGCCAGCAATCAGTGCCAAACAGTGCCCACAATTGCCACCAATCTGTACCCACAAGTGCCAGCAATCAGTGGCCATTAGTGATGCCAGTCAGTGCTGGCTATCAGTGCTGCCCATCAATGCCACCCATCAATGCCCATCAGTGCCACCCATCCATGCCACCTATCCGTGCCGCCTATCTGTGCCCAGTGCCACCAATCAGTGCCGCCTATCAGTGCTCATCAGTGCGGCATATTCGTGCCTCCTCATCAGTGCCACCTAATCAGTGCCCATCAGATTTACTGACAGAAACTAAGAAAAACTTTTGTTTTTTCAAAATTTTTGGTCTTTTTTGTTTTTTTTTTAGGAAAAAATGAAAAAACCCCGGAGTGATTAAATACCACCACAAGAAAGCTCTATTCGAGTGAAGAAAATGATAGAAATGTCCTATGTGTACAGTGTCACATGACCGCGCAATTGTTATTCAAAGTGTGACAGCGCTAAAAGCTGAAAAATGGCCTGGGCAGGAAGGGGGGTAAGTGCCCGGTATTGAGGTGGTTACATGTCTCTAAAGGCCAATCACAGCTCCTGTCACTAAATAAAATGGTGACCTTACAGTCCTTGTCACACGTTGTGTTTGCTTTGCTTTCATCCCCCATGTCACTTTCTTGGTGCTTCAAAACGTCTCCAAACCCTCCGCTTAGCTTTGGAGGTATTGCAGGTATGAGATATCCCAGGATGCACTGGTAAACCAACAAGTGAACCGGAAAGATGTCATCAGCAGTCACTTGTGGCTCATGTGTATATATTGTGGGAGTGTGTGGTGCAGACGTCACATCTGGTGTGCAGCACGGAGCAGAAGGAAGGGGAGCGGGGTCCGGACTGGAGCGGAGCAGGAGGAGGGGGAGCGGGGTCCGGACTGGAGCGGAGCAGGAGGAGGGGGAGCGGGGTCTGGACTGGAGCGGAGCAGGAGGAGGGGGAGTGGGGTCCGGACTGGAGCGGAGCAGGAGGAGGGGGAGCGGGGTCTGGACTGGAGCGGAGCAGGAGGAGGGGGAGCGGGGTCTGGACTGGAGCGGAGCAGGAGGAGGGGGAGCGGGGTCCGGACTGGAGCGGAGCAGGAGGAGGGGGAGCGGGGTCCGGACTGGAGCGGAGCAGGAGGAGGGGGAGCGGGGTCCGGACTGGAGCGGAGCAAGAGGAGGGGGAGCGGGGTCTGGATTGGAGCGGAGCAGGAGGAGGGGGAGCGGGGTCTGGATTGGAGCGGAGCAGGAGGAGGGGGAGCGGGGTCTGGATTGGAGCGGAGCAGGAGGAGGGGGAGCGGGGTCCGGACTGGAGCGGAGCAGGAGGAGGGGGAGCGGGGTCCGGACTGGAGCAGAGCAGGAGGAGGGGGAGCGGGGTCCGGACTGGAGCGGAGCAGGAGGAGGGGGAGCGGGGTCCGGACTGGAGCAGAGCAGGAGGAGGGGGAGCGGGGTCCGGACTGGAGCAGAGCAGGAGGAGGGGGAGCGGGGTCCGGACTGGAGCGGAGCAGGAGGAGGGGGAGCGGGGTCCAGACTGGAGCGGAGCAGGAGGAGGGGGAGCGGGGTCCGGACTGGAGCGGAGCAGGAGGAGGGGGAGCGGGGTCCGGACTGGAGCAGAGCAGGAGGAGGGGGAGCGGGGTCTGGATTGGAGCAGAGCAGGAGGAGGGGGAGCGGGGTCCGGACTGGAGCGGAGCAGGAGGAGGGGGAGCGGGGTCCAGACTGGAGCGGAGCAGGAGGAGGGGGAGCGGGGTCCGGACTGGAGCAGAGCAGGAGGAGGGGGAGCGGGGTCCGGACTGGAGCGGAGCAGGAGGAGGGGGAGCGGGGTCTGGATTGGAGCGGAGCAGGAGGAGGGGGAGCGGGGTCCGGATTGGAGCGGAGCAGGAGGAGGGGGAGCGGGGTCTGGACTGGAGCGGAGCAGGAGGAGGGGGAGCGGGGTCTGGATTGGAGCGGAGCAGGAGGAGGGGGAGCGGGGTCCGGACTGGAGCGGAGCAGGAGGAGGGGGAGCAGGGTCCGGATTGGAGCGGAGCAGGAGGAGGGGGAGCGGGGTCCGGACTGGAGCGGAGCAGGAGGAGGGGGAGCGGGGTCTGGATTGGAGCGGAGCAGGAGGAGGGGGAGCGGGGTCCGGATTGGAGCGGAGCAGGAGGAGGGGGAGCGGGGTCTGGATTGGAGCGGAGCAGGAGGAGGGGGAGCGTGGTCCGGACTGGAGCGGAGCAGGAGGAGGGGGAGCGGGGTCCAGACTGGAGCGGAGCAGGAGGAGGGGGAGCGGGGTCCGGATTGGAGCGGAGCAGGAGGAGGGGGAGCGGGGTCTGGACTGGAGCGGAGCAGGAGGAGGGGGAGAGGGGTCCGGACTGGAGCGGAGCAGGAGGAGGGGGAGCGGGGTCCGGACTGGAGCGGAGCAGGAGGAGGGGGAGCGGGGTCCGGACTGGAGCGGAGCAGGAGGAGGGGGAGCGGGGTCCGGACTGGAGCGGAGCAGGAGGAGGGGGAGCGGGGTCCGGACTGGAGCGGAGCAGGAGGAGGGGGAGCGGGGTCCGGACTGGAGCGGAGCAGGAGGAGGGGGAGCGGGGTCTGGATTGGAGCGGAGCAGGAAGAGGGGGAGCGGGGTCCGGACTGGAGCGGAGCAGGAGGAGGGGGAGTGGGGACCGGACTGGAGCGGAGCAGGAGGAGGGGGAGCGGGGTCCGGACTGAAGCGGAGCAGGAGGAGGGGGAGCGGGGTCCGGACTGAAGCGGAGCAGGAGGAGGGGGAGCGGGGTCTGGATTGGAGCGGAGCAGGAGGAGGGGGAGCGGGGTCTGGATTGGAGCAGAGCAGGAGGAGGGGGAGTGGGGTCTGGATTGGAGCGGAGCAGGAGGAGGGGGAAAGCGTCAACAAACCAGAAGAGCCGCAGAGCTGGGGGTTACTCAGTGGTGGATGGAGACCACCCTATTTTGAAGCCTAGTAGAGCCTCTGGCTCTAATCAGGTGCTTAGAAAAAAAAAACGCCACTGTAATTCATGTGCCTGGCGTCATGCCCCCCGGGGCATGGATAGGGGGTGGCGCCTGTGCACCCACAATGGACGGGCCGCCCCCCCGGGGGTTACTACTGAGCAGAGGCTCTGCTGAACTAAGGAAATAATGAGCTGGGGATCTGCTGAGTGGGGGAACTACTGAGCCCCTTTAAAACAAATCAAAAATCAACACACACAGCATGTTGAATCGGTAACTTTATGTGTGTTAAAGTCGAAGCAAAGTGTACAAGAGCCCGAAAATAGATTCATTTCCAGTCTTATGACAGACTTGTACAATGTATCAATCAAGAATTTACATTGTTGCTGGTGAGACTTGAAATTGGACTGTTAAGGCAATGGGAGTTATGGGAAATGAATCAGAGATTGTACAGAGATTGTACAGAGATTGTATAGAGATTGTACAGAGATTGTACAGAGATTGTATAGAGATTGTACAGAGATTGTACAGAGATTGTACAGAGATTGTATAGAGATTGTACAGAGATTGTATAGAGATTGTACAATCAGATTGTACAGAGATTGCATAGAGATTGTATAGAGATTGTACAGAGATTGTATAGAGATTGTACAATCAGATTGTACAGAGATTGCATAGAGATTGTATAGAGATTGTATAGAGATTGTATAGAGATTGCATAGAGATTGTATAGAGATTGTATAGAGATTGTACAATCAGATTGTACAGAGATTGCATAGAGATTGTATAGAGATTGTACAGAGATTGTATAGAGATTGTACAATCAGATTGTACAGAGATTGCATAGAGATTGTATAGAGATTGTACAGAGATTGTACAATCAGATTGTGTGATGTGTTTGGCCATCTTTAGTTACATTTATATCTGGAGTTTTCCTTTCGATTTTCCTCTCCTGTATATAACGATCAGTGAATGTTACCAAAACTCTTCCTTATATGGAATGTCGCCGTCCTCCAATCCGATGACTCGGCCGCCTTTGTTCTGATGATTTCGGTCCTTCTGTTCGGGGGGGGGGGGGGCTAATGCTGGATTCGATCTTCACCAACCACAGCTTACTCAGCGGGTCAGCGGAGTCACCAGATCCTAAATATAGACGCCGAATGATCTCCTGACAGATACAGCGGAGGAGGGGATACAAAGAAACTAAAAAAAGAGCGATCCACACATCTCACACTAAAGAGCACCTGTCATAAGAAAGAACTGCTCATTTCCTGGCAGCTAAAGACATTCAGAGGTCTGGGGGGGGGGGGGGGGGGGGCGAGCGAAGTTGAGAGTTTTCATTTACCCCCAAACTGGGGATTTTCCCGCAATGTTTCTACTGCTCTGGTGATTGGTAAGGGTGACATTGGGGGGTGTTTTGGTGCGATGATGAAATTGCTCCCGAGGCCCCATTCACACCCGATCGATTATCTGCTTGAAGCTCCAAAACGCTGGAGGAGGAAATAATCAGCGATTCTCTATGGAGACGGTTCACATCTCCACCCCACGTCACCTGAAGCTCAAACAAGCTCTGGAGCTTTTTTTTGCCGCTCGAATCGGGCAGATTTGGGCATTTTTGGCGCGTCTATATTCCCATAGAAAGGAATGGAAACGCACCATTCACGCGTTTTTGCGCGTTTCAGAGTGATTTTCTGCACAAATGAAAAAAAAAGTAAAAAATAAAATAGTAATAATATATGAATAAATAAATGTAAAATAAATACAAAAAGTACTAAAAATCATCATAAATACGTAAAATAAATTGATAATATGTACTGACAAATTAATAAATAATAATTAACCTCCAACCTTAAAAAATATTAAATTCATTATTATTAATATAATTTATTTATTTATTTTTTTTAATTTAGGGTTAGGGTTTTTAGTTATTTAGAATTATTTAAATTTTTAGGGGTAAGGGTTACAGTTAAGGGTTAAAGTGATTGTAAAGGTAATAATAATAAAAAAATAACAAACATATCACACTTACCTCCACTGTGCAGCTCGTTTTGGCCCCCGATCCTCCTCTTCTGGGGTCCCCCAGCGGCTCTTGCGGCTCCTCCCTGCATCAGATAACCCCCTAGGTGAAGAGCTTCCCCGGTGGGGGGGGGGGGGGGGTTACCTTGCGGGCGCGCTCCCAAGTCCAGCATTCAGCGTCCATAGAGGCCTAATGCAGGACTTAACCCCGCCCCCCCCGGCGCTCGCATCATTGGATTTGATTGACAGCAGCGGGTAGCCAATGGTTGCCCTGCTATCAATCTATCCAATCAAGAGCTGAGAACCCAGGGCAGAGAGACAGCGCGTCCCCGCTGGGTCAAGTTCCAGGGTTCAGGTGAGTAAAACGAGGGGGGGGGGGGCTGGGGTCACAGACAGGTGTTTTTTCACCTGGATGCACAAAGGTTTACAACCCTTTTAATTATTTATTTATTGTTACTTAGTATTAATTTATTTATTTTTTTTATGATTTTTATTTATTTGTGTATTTATTTTACATTTATTTATTCATTTATTATTATCCGTATAATAAAAACAAATAAAATAAAATAAAAAATAAATAAAATAATAATAAATAACCCTAACCCAAACTCCTAAACCTAACCCTACCCTAAACTGAACTCGAACCCCTTACCCTAACAAAAAAAAAAAAATTATAATAGATTAATTAAAAAATAAAAGAAGAAATAAAAGCTGATGGAAAATCTAAAAAAAGCTGAAATACCTAGCAACAAATGATGCAACAGATAATCGTTTTCTCTATTGCCCAATACAAAAAAACCGCCAAAGCCCCAAAAACGCTGCATACAAATGCGCAAAAACGTGCCAAAAACGCTTGAAAAAAAAGCCGTAAAAGCGCTCAAACACGCTACGCTCAGGTGTGAATTCCGCCTGAGGGTTACAGAAGCTCCTCCCACCTATCCCGGATCTGTTCTATTATAAATGGCGATTCGTTTCTAAAAAAAACGCTGGTAAGACAATGGGTTAACCACTTGACCTTCCGAAGGTTTTACCCGCCCCCCCACCCACCCCCCTTCATGACCAGGACATTTTTTGCGTTTCAGCACTGCGTTACGTTAACAGGTAATTGCGCGGTCATGCAACGCTGTACCCAAATTTATAGCATTTTTCACACAAATAGAGTTTTCTTTTGGGTTATTTGATCACCACGGGGTTTTTTTTTTTTTTTTTTTTTTTTGAGATATAAACCGAAAAAAAAAAATAAGATGCTAACTTTCTGTTATAAAACATATCAAAATAAAGTCACATTCCTTCATAAATTTAGGCCAAAAATGTATTCTGCTGCATGTCTTTGGTGTGTAATAAGTGTATATTGATCAGAAGCGGCCCACCCATTAAGGACGCACGGGCGCCGCCCCCCCTCTGTCAATCACCACCTCCCCTATCCATGCGTCCGGCCCCTTTCAGGACACCGTCGCAGGGCTTCCAATGTGGGGGGGGGGGGGAAGCACCGAGTAGGGTCAAAGGCTCTAATAGGGTGGTCGCGGGTCGCAGAGAGTGCGCTCCGAGCCCACCCAGGTGTGTTACAACAGTGAATCAATATCCTCCTCCCAGCCAATCAGGAAGCGGGTTTTGACACCGGTCACCCAATTGACTGAAAGGAAAGGTGATCCTATTGGATGCCTAGTGGGAGGAGGGGAGGGGCTGGAAGCCGCCATGGAGGAGAGGACAATCGGACCCGAGCCGTTGCACCACGCTGCCTGCCACCCGCCACGATGGGGTAAGTTCCGGACCGACCGGCAAACAGCAGGCGGGGGGGAGGGTGATGCTGGGGGGGCATGGGTGGTTGTTTGCAACCCCCCCCCCTCAAAAAAACCCACCAGCCGCCACTGATATTGATTGGTTTGTGAGAAGGTTATTGCGTCTACAAACTACGGCATGGTTTCCATTTCTAAAAATGGCGCCATTTCCATCCGGGGAAACTGAAAGTGATGTGCGCTCACCGCTTCCTGATGTGATGTGCGCTCACCGCTTCCTGTTCCCGATATCAGCGGTTCCGGTCTTTGTCCGCCTCCTATGATCAGCCGGCAGAAGCACCGGCTGGTCGATTCGGTTGTCCTGCGGTTTGTGAAAGCGATCCAGCGGCTGGTTAGCTGCTCTGATTGCTTTTACAAGAGAGCTGACCAGTGGCAAGTGGTGTCTTTTTTTTGGGGGGGGGGGGTGGCAAACAATCATCCTCTGGTTGGCCGGCCCATCCCCCAACACCCCCCCCCCGGTGTCAGTCATTCAGTCGGTCACCCCCCCCAATCGGTCATCAAGCCCTTCACTTACCCCATCTAGGTTTGCTATTGTCACACAACTGGGTGTCCTCGGGGCACACTGCTCTGCGCCCCGAGCTCACCCTTTTTTGAAGCCTATTAAAACCTCAGGCTCTAATCATGTGCTTAACCCCCCGCCACCCCCCCATTGGAATCCATGCGTCCGGCGTCCCTGTATGTAGAGGGGCTGGACGCATTGAATGGGGGAGGGGGCGCTCATGTGCCCTCTATGGACGGGCCGCCACTGGAGCTGCGTGTCGGCTCTAAACCCCGATGCTTCCCCACATCAGGGCTAAATGGGAAAAAATAACCCGGGGTGTCAGGCGATAGCAGTCGAACGTCGCCGCTGCCCTTACGTGCGATGCGCAGAAGCAAGTGGAGCCGCATGCGCAGGCACAATGTGTGACCCCAGTGCCAGCAAACACGTTGCGACCTGCGATTGGGGGGTCTTTAGCTAAACATTGACACCTGCTGCAGAAGGCGACTGCAGTGCGATTTGAATGCAGTTTTCGGGGTAATGCGCACGGAACTCGGGGGGGGGGGGGGGGGTTCCCGCACTGCTCTTCATGTGTGAACGGAAACTTTAATGAAAGTTGCGATTTAGAAAAGATTGAAAAACAACGACGGAAACGTTCTGCTGCTGGCAGCGATCGTTTTTCTATTTTTTTCGATCGACTTTTAATTGCTGCTCTGCGATACTTCTTGGGAAAGAGTTAATTTATTCCAGGCACGTTTCTGGAAGCGAGAAGAACACCTTGTGGCATTTCTCGTATTCCATAACGGTGACACACAACCGTCCCGCCACCCACATGTCATACCTAAGACACGCTACACGTGGACAGGAAGCACATACTCCAACCAGAGCCCTTACATTCCTGCATTCTGATTGGACGACAGAGGCTTGGAGCATGGTGGTTCCTGCCTGCAATGGAATGTGCAAAGTACATGTCAAATCACACATGTAAGAGATACATTCCGTGTCAGGATTGGGCAATGACGTCTGTGGGTGGGAGTGAGGTGATTAGAGATTGCAGAGCCATGATCACATTGGATGGCTTTCAGTTTTCATTTCTTGGAAGCTCACCTTAGATTGTAGGAAAACAGCTTCCGGTGAAGGGAGGGGGTGGGGAGGGGGCGGGGGGGGGGAGCAGGTAGCCCACAGCTGTATGATTAAAATTATTTATACTCCCCCCCCCCGTAGTGATGTCACCTGGTGGAACTGCATGGAGGAGAGGGTGGAGTCAGGCATTAAAGGGCTTGTAAACCCTCTTTAAAAAAATAAAATATCATCATTGGTGTCAGTGGAAGGAATAGTGCCCCATCATTGGTGTCAGTGGGAGGAATAGTGCCCCATCATTGGTGTCAGTGGGAGGAATAGTGCCCCATCATTGGTGTCAGTGAGAGGAATAGTGCCCCATCATTGGTGTCAGTGAGATGAATAGTGCCCCATCATTGGTGTCAGTGAGATGAATAGTGCCCCATCATTGGTGTCAGTGAGATGAATAGTGCCCCATCATTGGTGTCAGTGGGAGGAATAGTGCCCCATCATTGGTGTCAGTGAGAGGAATAGTGCCCCATCATTGGTGTCAGTGGGAGGAATAGTGCCCCATCATTGGTGTCAGTGGGAGGAATAGTGCCCCATCATTGGTGTCAGTGGGAGGAATAGTGCCCCATCATTGGTGTCAGTGAGAGGAATAGTGCCCCATCATTGGTGTCAGTGGGAGGAATAGTGCCCCATCATTGGTGTCAGTGAGAGGAATAGTGCCCCATCATTGGTGTCAGTGGGAGGAATAGTGCCCCATCATTGGTGTCAGTGGGAGGAATAGTGCCCCATCATTGGTGTCAGTGGGAGGAATAGTGCCCCATCATTGGTGTCAGTGGGAGGAATAGTGTCCCATCATTGGTGTCAGTGGGAGGAATAGTGCCCCATCATTGTTATCAGTGGGAGGAATAGTGCCCCATCATTCTTGTCAGTGGGAGGAATAGTACCCCATCATTAGTGTCAGTGGGAGGAATAGTACCCCATTATTGGTGTCAGTGGGAGGAATAGTACCCCATCATTGGTGTCAGTGGGAGGAATAGCGCCCCATCATTGGTGTCAGTGGGAGGAATAGTACCCCATCATTGGTGTCAGTGGGAGGAATAGTACCCCATCATTGGTATCAGTGGGAGGAATAGTGCCCCATCATTGGTGTCAGTGGGAGGAATAGTGTCCCATCATTGGTGTCAGTGGGAGGAATAGTGTCCCATCATTGGTGTCAGTGGGAGGAATAGTACCCCATCATTGGTTGAAGTGGGAGGAATAGTGTCCCATCATTGGTATCAGTGGGAGGAATAGTGCCCCATCATTGGTGTCAGTGAGAGGAATAGTGCCCCATCATTGGTGTCAGTGGGAGGAATAGTGCCCCATCATTGGTGTCAGTGGGAGGAATAGTGCCCCATCATTGGTGTCAGTGGGAGGAATAGTGCCCCATCATTGGTGTCAGTGGGAGGAATAGTGTCCCATCATTGGTGTCAGTGGGAGGAATAGTGCCCCATCATTGTTATCAGTGGGAGGAATAGTGCCCCATCATTCTTGTCAGTGGGAGGAATAGTACCCCATCATTAGTGTCAGTGGGAGGAATAGTACCCCATTATTGGTGTCAGTGGGAGGAATAGTACCCCATCATTGGTGTCAGTGGGAGGAATAGCGCCCCATCATTGGTGTCAGTGGGAGGAATAGTACCCCATCATTGGTGTCAGTGGGAGGAATAGTACCCCATCATTGGTATCAGTGGGAGGAATAGTGTCCCATCATTGGTGTCAGTGGGAGGAATAGTGCCCCATCATTGGTGTCAGTGGGAGGAATAGTGCCCCATCATTGGTGTCAGTGGGAGGAATAGTGTCCCATCATTGGTGTCAGTGGGAGGAATAGTACCCCATCATTGGTTGAAGTGGGAGGAATAATGGACGGGGCCATGTATTGTAAGATCTTGGATGAGAACCTTCTTCCCTCAGCCAGAACACTGAAGATGGGTCATGGATGGGTCTTCCAGTAGGACAATGACCCAAAACATATCACCAAGGCTACAAAGGAGGGGCTCAAGAAGAAGCACATGAAGGTCATGGAGTGGCTCCAGCCGGTCTCCAGACTGGACAGAAGATCTGTAAAGAAGAGAGGAGCAAAATCCCTCCTGAGATGTGAGGAAACCTGGTCACCACCTACAAGAAACGTCTGACCTCTGTGATCACCAACAAGGGTTTCTCCACCAACTACTAAGTCATGTCTTACTTGAGGATCAAATACTTATTTTACTCACTGAACTCCATTTATAACATTTGTATTGTGTGTTTTCTGGATTTTTGGTTGATCTTCTGTCTATCATATAAAATACACCTATGATAAAAATTATAGACCCTTCATTTCTATGTAAGGGGGCAAAACTTACACAATCTGCAGGGGAGACAATATTTACTTTCAGCGGCGGTGCGTCCAATAAGGGCGCACGGGCGCCGCCCCCTCTCTCAAGCCTCCCCCCTCTATGTAGAATGGATAGATTTATGCATTGCATGAATCTATCCATGGCCGCTGAAGCCACCCCCTATTTAAGCGTCCGGCCCCTTTTCGCACTCCAGGCGCCTAAATTCCAGCGGGAAGGGGTGTTTTTTAGAAGCACCTGATTGGAGCCAGAGGCTCTAATAGGCTTCAAAAATATGGACTTGGAGCGCAGAGCTTTGCCCTCGCAGTCCACCCAGCCGTGTTAGAAAGGCAAATTAATATTTGCTTTTTTAACACCGAACTGCCTCTCCGCCAATCAGGAGGCACGGGTCTAATCCCAGTCACCTGATTGGCTGAAGGCAGAGAAGCAGGGAGGACACAGGAGCCATCGCCTGACCCGCACTACCCGTCCCACAGCTCGCCGCCGTCACCCGCTGCCTGACCCACCACCACGATGGGGTAAGTGACGGGCAGATAGCAGGTGCGGGGGGGCACAGTTGGCTGCATATGATGGGCAGAGTGGCTGCATATGATGGGCACAGTTGGCTGCATATGATGGGCACAGTTGGCTGCATATGATGGGCACAGTTGGCTGCATAAGATGGATACAGTCGGCTGCATATGATGGGCACAGTTGGCTGCATAAGATGGATACAGTTGGCTGCATATGATGGGCACAGTTGGCTGCATATGATGGGCACAGTTGGCTGCATATGATGGGCACAGTTGGCTGCATATTATGGGCACAGTTGGCTGCATATGATGGGCACAGTTGGCTGCATATGATGGGCACAGTTGGCTGCATATGATGGATACAGTTGGCTGCATATGATGGGCACAGTTGGCTGCATAAGATGGATACAGTTGGCTGCATATGATGGGCACAGTTGGCTGCATATGATGGGCACAGTTGGCTGCATATTATGGGCACAGTTGGCTGCATATGATGGGCACAGTTGGCTGCATATTATGGGCACAGTTGGCTGCATATGATGGGCACAGTTGGCTGCATATGATGGATACAGTTGGCTGCATATGATGGGCACAGTTGGCTGCATATGATGGGCAGAGTGGCTGCATATGATGGGCAGAGTGGCTGCATATGATGGATACAGTTGGCTGCATATGATGGGCACAGTTGGCTGCATATGATGGGGCACAGTTGGCTGCATATGATGGGCACAGTTGGCTGCATATGATGGGCACAGTTGGCTGCATATGATGGGCACAGTTGGCTGTATATGATGGGCGCAGTTGGCTGCATATGATGGGCAGAGTGGCTGCATATGATGGGCAGAGTGGCTGCATATGATGGATACAGTTGGCTGCATATGATGGGCACAGTTGGCTGCATATGATGGGCACAGTTGGCTGCATATGATGGGCACAGTTGGCTGCATATGATGGGCACAGTTGGCTGCATATGATGGCCACAGTTAGCTGCATATTATGGGCACAGTTGGCTGCATATGTTGGGCACAGTTGGCTGCATATGATGGACACAGTTGGCTGCATATGATGGGCAGAGTGGCTGCATATGATGGGCACAGTTGGCTGCATATGATGGGCACAGTTGGCTGCATATGATGAATACAGTTGGCTGCATATGATGGGCACAGTTGGCTGCATATGATGAATACAGTTGGCTGCATATGATGGACACAGTTGGCTCCATATGATGGGCACAGTTGGCTGCATATGATGGACACAGTTGGCTCCATATGATGGGCACAGTTGGCTCCATATGATGGGCACAGTTGGCTGCATATGATGGGCACAGTTGGCTGCATATGATGGGCACAGTTGGCTGCATATGATGGGCACAGTTGGCTGCATATGATGGGCACAGTTGGCTGCATATGATGGCCACAGTTGGCTGCATATGATGGGCACAGTTGGCTGCATATTATGGGCACAGTTGGCTGCATATTATGGGCACAATGGCTGCATATGATGGGCACAGTTGGCTGCATATGATGGGCACAGTTGGCTGCATATGATGGGCAGAGTGGCTGCATATGATGGGTACAGTTGGCTGCATATGATGGGTACAGTTGGCTGCATATGATGGGCACAGTTGGCTGCATATGATGGGCACAGTTGGCTGCATATGATGGGCACAGTTGGCTGCATATTATGGGCACAGTTGGCTGCATATGATAGGCAGAGTGGCTGCATATGATGGATACAGTTGGCTGCATATGATGGGCACAGTTGGCTGCATATGATGGATACAGTTGGCTGCATATGATGGGCACAGTTGGCTGCATATGATGGGCACAATTGGCTGCATATGATGGATACAGTGGACTGCATATGATGAGCACAGTTGGCTGCATATGATGGGCACAGTTGGCTGCATTTGATGTTTTTATTTCAGAATCTTTCAGTTCGTTTGCACCCCCCAAAAAAAAATAATTTTGAGCACGAGCCGCCACGGCTTATTTCCCCCCCTGTATGTAAACCCCTTCAGTGTTTTTACTAATTACCCAAGTTGGGACTGTTCCATGATGACAGACAAGATTGGGGGGTGTAGCGGTTTCCATCGGTCACCCCTTCTCTCGGCCCTCTCTCAATCTCATCAGCCAATGAGAGCACTCCCATAGTGAGCCGACGTATCAATTGGTGTGCAGAGGATGCTGGGAAGTTATTCTAAAGAAGGATTTCAGGTATAGATTATTGATCAGTTTAAAAATAACTTCAGTCATTTTAATTTCAATCTATCCAGTATATGGAATAAATGGGGGGAGTGATGTGATCATTGGTTCCCCGGGAGAGATCAATGTATTGATTATAGATCTTACATATCATTCTCCCAATAAGAAGTGAAAGCTCAGAGAATATGAATGTTGCCTCCTACATTCTGGCTGTGGACTCCGATCTGCTCCTACAGGTTTGATTTTTTTATAGCAAAAAGAACATATGTGACTCCTACACCTCCATCTCCTGGAGGAATGCCCTGGTGCCAGAACCATCGGATCAGCCAAATCTGTTCACCCTTCATATACCGGAACCAA
>JBBGZY010003628.1:0-24333 GCA_037952925.1 Lithobates clamitans
CTGTCCTATCACACAATCCCTGCAAATTTAGGGGGAATCCCTTGGGGGCCTCCAGGTCACCTGAACTAGTGACCCCATCAAAAGATTTCCCCTTTTATTACTTTACTTTTCTAAGACCAACCCAAAATTTCTGATTTTTTTCCTTTAATTTCACCTTCTTCAATGATAATGGTAAACAGGATCAGTAGAAAAGATAGATCCCCCTAAAGGGGGGTACAGATAGCAATAAAAACCGACTTATGTCCTAATCCAACACCCCCCCCCCCCTTCCCCCTTCCCATCTATCCAAAGCTAAATAAAAAAGTTTTGCCCTTAGTTATACTCTAAGTTGACGGTTAACCAAACCAGCTCTGGAAGGTTTTACCCCCCCACTTCATAACCAGGCCATTTTTTTGCTATTCTGCACTGCGATACTTTAACTGGCGATTGCGTGGTTTTGCAACACTGTACCCCAGTAAAAAAATGTTAATATATTTATTATGAGAGCGCTTTCTGTTCGTGGTATTTGATCACCTCCTGGGGTTTTTATTTTTTATTATATAAAGGGGGGGGGGGGGGGGCATGTATATACTTTCAGTTTCTTTCTGGTCCGGTCATGTGATCCCCCTTTGTCAGTCAGCGGAGGCTGCATGGGAGAGGAGAAAGCGCTTGATAACGGTGATGTCACCCATAGGCCCCTTTGGCCCATCCATTGTCTGTGCTCCCTCCTCTCCCATGCAGCCACCGCTGACTGACTCGGGGAGCTGGATCACATGACCAGACCGAAGCAGGTTGAAAACGGGTAAGTATATACATCTCTATTACACGGGTTAGTTAGGAGTGGGGAGGGAGCATATTACCCACTTCCCACTTGACCTCTGGAAGATTTACCCCCCCCCCCCCATGCCCTTTATGACCAGGCCATTTTTTGTTATACAGCACTGCGTTACTTTAACTGACGACTTTGCTTCTGTAGGTGTGTATGCATCCGCACAAAGTGCTCAGCGATGTTGTGAATTACACCCTGTGGCTAATGGAATGCTCCCACGCCTCCGGCTGCTGTCATGCCACCATGTTCTTCTCCATCTGCTTCTCCTTCCGAGCCGTGCTGGAGCTGTTCGACCACCAAGATGGCCTCCGACGACTGGTGAACCTGGTAAGTGCCGTGATGTGAAGGCTTTGTGTCCCTTGTAGAATTTCACAAAGCAAAAAAAAAAAAAACTAATTCTATATGGCCAGTTTATTAGAATAACAATAGACTTTAAATGTTGCTAATCTGGTCTGCCTTTTTTTTTTTTTTTTTTTTTTTGTGTGTTCATATGACCTCTCTTAACCACTTAAGGACCAGGCTTATTTTTTAAACTTTGTTTACAAGTTAAAATCATTTATTTTTTTTGTTGCTAGAAAATTACTTAAAACGCCCAAACTTTATTATTATTATTTATTTTCAAACGCTCTAGAGAATAAAATGACGTTGCAATACTTTGAAAAAAACTTTTTAAAGTATTTTACACTTACTCTACACTTTTTTTGAAATAAAAATAAGAAAACGGTTAAGTTAGCCGAATATTTTTTTTTTTTCTATATTGTGAAAGATAATGTTACGCCGAGTAAATTGCTGCCCAACATGTCATGCTTCAAAATCCTGCACGCTCATGGAATGGCGACAAACTTTCGTACTTAAAAATCTCCATAGGCGACATTTAAAAATTTCTACAGGTTACCAGTTTTAAATTACAGAGGAGGTCTAGTGCTAGAATTATTGCTCTCGCTCTAACGATCATGGCGATACCTCACGTGTGGTTTAAACACCGTTTACATATGTGGGCGTGACTGCGCGCAAGCGCAGAGGGACGGGGGAGCTCGAATTAATATAAATATATATATATATAGATAGATAGATAGATATATATAGATATATTATAATATATATATTTATTTTTTTTTTCCTTTTCTTATTTTACTTTTTTTAGTTTTACAGTCTTTAAAAAAAAGAAAAAAAGTGATCACTTTTATTCTTTTATTCTTAATACAAGGAATGTAAACATTCAATGTAATAGAAATAAGCAGGACAGGGCCTCTTTAATGTGAGATCTGAGGTCAAAAAGACCTCAGATATAACATTTTAGATTTAAAAGCAATTAAAGTCTTTAACCACTTCAGCCCCGGAAGGATTTGCCCCCTTAATGACCAGGCCATTTTTTGTGATACGGCACTGTGACGCTTTAACTGACAATTGTGCGACGCTGTACCCAAACAAAGTTGATGTCCTTTATTTTTTTCCCCCACCAATAGAGCTTTCTTTTGGTGGTATTTGATCACCTCTGTGGTTTTTATTTTTGTTTTATAGCGCAAAAGAGCGACAATTTTGAAAAAAAAAGTATATATTTTTTTTTCCATAATACATATCCAAAAAAAATATCAAAAAACTAATTTATTCATCGGTTTAGGCCCGATAAGTATTCTACATATTTTTGATGAAAAAAAAAAAATCACAATAGGCATATATTGGTTTGCGCAAAAGTTATCGTGTCTGCAAAGTATGGGATAGGTTTAGAAATTTGTGTATTTTATATATTTTTTTTTTTTTATTGTTTTTACTAGTAATGGTGGTCTGTGCTGTTTAGCAGGACTGCGACAAATCTGACCCCAAATGAAACTTTTCGGGGACCAGTGACATTATTGCGTTGATCAGTGCTATAAAAATGCATTGATCAATATAAAAATGACACTGGTAGGGAAGGGGTTAACACTAAGGGGGTGGTGATCAAAGGGTCAACTATGTTCCCTGGGTTTGTTCTAACTGTAAGGGGGGATGGGTTAGCACTATCAGGGGCATGATGGAGATCACTGGGAGCAGTAGATCTGTCATGTAGTCTGGCAGAATGGGGAATCTCCTTGTTTTACATAGGCAGTTCCCCGTTCTGCCTCTCCTCATCGCGGGTCGCTGGCGGACATTGAGTCAGCAAGAGCACGCCGCCCCCAACTGCGCCTGCGCGAGCTGCCGTACAGGTACGGCGAATCGCGCAGGATAGCCGACCTGCCACAGTATATCTGCATGAGCTGGTCGGCTAGTGGTTAAAACAAATAAATAAAAAAATTCCCATTAAGGCCATTGGGTGGAAG
Source organism: Lithobates clamitans (assembly GCA_037952925.1). Lineage (NCBI taxonomy): Eukaryota > Metazoa > Chordata > Amphibia > Anura > Ranidae > Lithobates > Lithobates clamitans. The sequence goes on from JBBGZY010003628.1 coordinate 3,106, forward strand.
TGACGTTTGACGTCGCTTCCGTCATCCAATGGTATGGATTCGAGTGGGGGGGGGGGGGCCATCTTTCCCTCACTCGACTTCCTGCCTCTCAGGAAAGAGGATTGGATTGTCTCCGCTGCTGCTGACAAATCCAGTAAGCGGTGGAGACGACCGGATCGAGGAGAGAAGGAGTGGGGGGTGGCGGCACCTCTCCCACCGTCGATAAGTGATTTCGCCTTGGAGACCACTTTTATCCGAAAGCAGACCGCCCGCCATTTTTAAAAAATATTTAGTGTCAAAGTACTGACTTATAACGACAGAGGGCAGTCTGGAAGTGGTTAAAGTGGCTCTAAAGGCTGAAGGATTTTTTTTTTTTTCTTGCATTCTATGCATGAGTGTAAAAAACTTTCAGTGTGCAGCCCCCCCTAACACTTACCCGAGCCCGACCGCGATCCAGCGATGTGTGCACGAGAGCTCCTGCTCTCCCGGGTCTTCGCTTCCTCCTCTTTGGCTGAGACAGAACAGCGGGACTCTGGCTCCTGCTGCTGTAAATCACAGGCAGTGAGGAGGGGGGTGGGGCCGAGATGCGCACGCTGTGTCTTATGGACACACAGAGGCAGCTCGGGAGTGAGCACACACGAGTGCCCCCCAGAACAAGCAGCCTACTCTGGGGGCACTCAACAGGGAGGAGGAGGAGGAGCACTGGTGGGGGGGACCCGAGAAGGAGCATCGAGTCTGCTCTGTGCAAAGGTAGGTATGACAAGTTTGTTATTTTGAAGACAAAAAAATCTTTTTTTTTTTATTTAGTATCACCAATTTTTTAAATCTGACCTCCCCTTCATTGTTGCACAGTTGTAGCGGCTCCTCTCCTGGACTGAAACAACTTCCTCTCATTTCACCGCACACTGTGAGCTTCTCACCATGTGCATTAGAAACTGCAGCAAGTCAGAGCCCCGCCCCTATTTCCTGGCTGGAGGACGTCCGTCATCCTCTAGCTGCTTCCTCCCCAGCCTGATTGCCTGTGGGCCGCCTCTTTAATTTTATGTTAATTATTAGAGCTGCATGATTAATCGCTAAGAATCTAAATCGCAATCTTTTTCCCTTCCTTCAAAACAGCTTGTCACAATTCTTGTGTGCAGAGAGCACAGCTGGGGAAAAAAAAAAAATCCAGGCAGCCTGCCAAGTTTTATCACAACACACAAATAAGTAGAAACAAATCTTTTTGTTCTTTTGTCAAAGGAAATAACCTCAGGTGTAAATGAGGGAAGTTTCACTATTTAACCACTTGACCACCGGGCACTTAAACCCCCTTCCTAACCAGACCAATTTTCAGCTTTCGGTGCTCTCACACTTTGAATGACAATTACTCAGTCATGCTACACTGTACCCATATGAAATGTTTGTCCTTTTTTTCACACAAATAGAGCTTTCTTTTGGTGGTATTTAATCACCGCTGGGTTTTTTATTTTTTGCGCTATAAATCAAAAGACTGAAAATTCGATTTAAAAAAAAAAAAAAAATTCTTTATTTCTGTTAAAATTTATTGGCAGAGTGATGCTGATTATTGACATTGAGCAGCGCTGTGGGCACTACACATCCAGCCCACAGCGCTGCTGCCATCTCTCCCCCTCTCCTCTCGCACTGTACCGATCAGTACACAGAGGGGAGGGAGGAACCGGAGTCATGACATGACGCCGGTTTGTTTACAAGCGATCGCTCTGTCATTTGATGGAACGATCACGTGGTAAACGGGCGCGATCAGCGGCTATTTACCGTGATGCGCCGGGTCCGGATGTTCCCGGGTGCGCGCCCCAGACGTCCACCCAGAATAAGCCGTCCGCGCTGTAGCTGTCTTTCGGCTATGGCCCAGTCGGCAAGTGGTTAAAGACCAAACCTTTTCTGACTAAAAATCATTATTTTCTGCTAGAAAATTACTTGGGACACCCAAACATGATAGTTTTTTTTTTTTATTTAGCACAGACCCTAGAGAATAAAATGGTGGTTGCAATATTTTATGTTGCATCGTATTTGCGCAGCGGTTTTTCAAACGCTATTTTTTTTTTTTTTTTTTTTTTTTTTAAAATACATTTTAATGAGTTTAAAAAAAAAACTAAACAGTAAAGTTAGCCCAATTATTTTTTTTTTTGTATAATGTGAAAGAAGATGTGACACCACGAGAATCGTGATCGTCTAAGCAAAAAAAAATCGTGATTCTCATTTTAGCCAGAATCGTGCAGCTCTATTTAATATTTATGGTCACAGCAGGCAATCTGTAAATTACCACTATAACTTTTATTTTCAGATCAGCACTCTAGAAATCTTAAATTTGGAAGACCAGGGAGCTCTGCTGAGCGATGATGAAATTTTCGCAAGTCGCCAAACGGGGAAGCACACGTGCATGGCGCTGCGCCGATACTTTGAGGCACATTTAGCCATCAAGGTGGAGCAGGTCAAGCAATCTCTGCAGCGGACAGAAGGGGGACTTCCAATACATCCTCCTCCTCCCTACAAGGTGAGTGCTGGAAAGAGACTGGCTTCTGTATTTTGAGGGCTTTCGTTCGAGCGATCTTGTCGGATTTAATAAAGATTGAGACAAAGGGGTCGATTTACTAAAACCTGAGAGTGCAAAATCTGGTGCACATCTGTATAATAACCAATCGACTTCCAGGATAATTGAACAAGCTGAAGTTAGAAGCTGATTGGCTCCCATGCACAGCTCCACCAGGTTTTGCACTCTCCAAATTTTAGTAAATCAACCCCCTAAAGGTCTCGGCAATAAAAACGGGTAATGTATTCGCCTATCCAGTGGGATTGATTGACCAAAGACAAATAGACTGTGCGCTCTGCAAGTACAGTTGCTCCAGAGCTTAGTAAATCAGGTGAAGCTTCACTTTACAAAGTATACCCAAAAAAAAAAATAATTTTTGTTTGCGTGTGATTGGGTGATGGAAGTCAGCAATGCTTGCCCTCATTTACTAAGCTCTGGAGCAGGGATCTCCAAATTACTGCGCTCCGGCTGTTGCGGAACTCGTGTCCCATGAGGCATTGTAAAACTGACGTTCCCAGGCATGACTAGGCATGATGGGAGTTGTAGTTCTTGAACTGAAGGGCCGTACTTTGGAGACACCTGCTCTGGAGCCTCTGCTCTTGCAAAGTGCACAGTCTATTTACCTTTTAATAAATCAACCCCAATGTCTTACCTCCTCTCTGTTTCCTGTAATAAGATGTATTAGACTCCCCTCTCTGGTGTCCTGTGTCTCCTAAGGCGGTGTGCATGTCAGTCTCCTTAGGCGAATAATGTGAATTGGGAGGCGGGGCCAGACATTTAAAAAAAAAAAAAAACCTACATTACGTACAGAGTATGGAAAGGAGTGGTGGAGAAGGAGGGAAGTGGCAGATTTTGAATGTTAAAGAGCCTTAAAGCAGACATGCACCCTTTTCTGATAGTGTCAGATGCCTGCGGTTCCATCTTTTGACTCCCGACATCAATACAGGACTTGGGCAGTGATGTTGGGGGGTCAAATGATGGAGCCACAATACATGATTAGGGACACACAAGCACCAATCATCTCACCACTGGACAATGAGGTCACTGTATTCCAATGGCCTCCACACTCACCACATCTCATCCAATAGAGAACCTTTTGGGATGTGGTGGAATGTGAGATTGGCACCATGGATGTGCAGCCGACAAATCGGCAGCAGCTGCATGATGTTATCATGTCGCTATGGAGCAAAATCTCTATGGAACGTTTCCAACACCTTGTTGTATCTATGCCACCAAGAATGAAGGCAAAAGGGGGTCCAACCTGATACTAGCGAGGTGTAATAAAGTGGCCAGTGAGTGTATATCTCAATAGATATATTGCTCTATTGCTTGGGCTCCAGCAGGAGACTCTCCACATGGCGTTTGTCGCTTTTTCCTCATCGTAGCTTCAGGGGGGCGATTAACAAATGTCCGGAGGACTGAATGTCCCGCAAATGAAAGAGAAAGATGTCCTCAATTTCCTGGCTGCAGGAACGCACTTCGGTGGCACTAACCCCAACTTTTTTCAAATGGAAGCAGTATATCTACTAAAGGTGAAGTGATGGGAAAACGAAATGTTGTCCATGTTTACTAAAAGCCATTAGTGTTTACTATTGTACAGCACGCTGTTAAAGCTCTGAGATTAGGCTGAGTTTCAGCCAATGAACTCTAGAGTGTCGGAAGCGTGCAACAGTAACATGACGAGATTTTCGCTAACACCGCCAGAGCTTTCTGCTCAATGATCGGAGTTTGATAGTGATCTGCGTCACATTCATCATGTAAATAAAAGAAAAAGAATAAAAAAAGGTAGGTATATATATATATATATATATATATATATATATATATATATATATATATATATATATAATATAATATAATATAATATAATATAATATAATATAATTAGGGGTGCAACGGATCAAAAAAACTCACGGTTCGAATCGTTCCTCGGATTAGGAGTCACTTTTCGGATCAACAAAAAAAAAATCTCCCCCACTGTAATATCCACAATCTCCCTATTGGCAGGGTGTGGCAGAGTATTGCAGGGTATTGGCGGGTATATTGGCAGGGCATTGCAGAGTATTGGCACTGCTGCCATCCGATCTCTCCCCTCCACTGTACAGATCAGTACACAGAGGGTAGAGAGGAACCGGCGTCATGACATGTCGGAGCGATCACGTGCTAAACGTCCGCCGGGTGTACCAAGATGGCCGCCGCTCCGGAGCTAGGCCGAAGCCGTGGCCTTTCCTATGGCCGAGGCCACAGAGCGCTCCGTGGGTCGTGGGTGTCCCGTACGGATCAACCTCCGGATCGGATCACGGATCGCTGACGATATATATATATATATATATATATATATATATATATATATATTATATATACACACACACACACTCCCTTTTTCTTAAAATTAGTTTTTGTCGGTGAAGTATGTTGTTTGTCTGCATTGTGATGATCCCTTTTGTCCTCCCACAGGCCTGCACATACACCCGGGAGCAGATTGTCGAGATGATGGAATATCTTATAGAGTTTGGACCCTCTCAGCTGTACTGGGAGCCGGCTGAAGTGTTCCTGAAACTTTCCTGCGTCCAGCTGCTTCTGCAGCTCATCTCCATCGCCTGCAGCTGGAAGACTTATTACGCCAGGTGAGTGCAGACCACAAGATGCCTGCGAGCAATCCCCAAAAAAAAAAACTTTCCTTTCCCTAATCCGTCTTTCTAGACTGCACCTGGAGAGGGAGCTTAGCTCCACCCACTGGAAACATTACGATACCAAAGCTTTAAAAAGGGGGCGGATACTTCTTTCATGGCCTCAGTTATTGTGTTTCCTCCGCCATGGTGAGAGCAATGCGAAGCAACCAGAGTCGCCCTACATTCCCCCCACAGGCTGGGATTGTAATAACTAGACGTGCAATTCATTTTGTTCCGAATTCGTTGTTTAAAGCGGAGTTCCGCCAATTTATTTATTATTAAAGTCAGCAGCTACAAATACTGCATCTGCTGACTTTTAAAATATGGACACTTCCCTGTCCAGGGCACCCCTCGATGTCGGCACCCGAAGCCGATCTGTCCCTCGGCTCTCAGGTGCTGCCGCCGCCATCTTCGGTAAGGGAATCGGGAAGTGAAGCCTTGTGGCTTCACTTCCTGGTTCCCTACTGTGAATGCGCGACTCACGCTTCTCTATCCCACTGGTCCCTGCTGTTTTCTGGGACCTGTGTGTCTCTCAGAAGACGGCGCGGGGGGGGGGGAGGGTGGGCGGAGTAGGCGCCGAAAGTGGCGTAGATACCCGTGGGTGGCTCTGGTATCTATGCCCGTGGGAGCAAAATACCTGTATTACACCGGTATCTGCTCCCCCCGAAAGGTGCCAAATGTGACACCGGAGGGGGGTGGATTCTGAAAAGCGGAAGTTCCATTTTTGTGTGGAACTCCGCTAAGTAATTTCGACAAATTGGTTAATGCGGAAATATCCGAATTGCAGAATCTTCGAATTTCTGCGTTTTGATCCAAATATTCAGAAATTTAAAAATTCCAACATCGGAAATTCGAAAATAAGAATGAAAGGCCTAAAATCTGAAAAAATTTGGCTGTTGAATGTAACAAAAACGAATTTTTCTGAAGTTACGAATTATCCGAAATAAAGAATGCCGTGCGGACCAGGCTGTTTGTTTGCTGGTGGTCTCTGGGCTTCTGCCCTCCCCTGGTGACGTCACATTCAGGGAGGCGGGACTTCCAGTGAGGCGCAGGCGGCTTCCATTTCTGCCTGCTACAGTGAAGAAATAAGGGGCGGGTACTTCCTGTTGCTTCTGCTTCCACTCCTCGCCGCAGCAGGATAACCAGGAGAGTTAAAAAATCGCCTCATAGTCTCCGCTGTGCACTCTGCAAGATGGAACGGGCAGAAGCAGCGGTGGGAGCAGGCACCCCTCAAGCACCATTCAGGCCCAGGTAAGGAGGTGTGTGGTTCTACTCATACACCAGAGCCTAAGTTTGCGTCAACCTAATACAGTATAGCCGAAATGCATCCTCTGCCCAGTGCCCCACCTCACAGGCCCTATTATAGTGCTTGGATTAGTGAAGCTGAACCTGTTCAGACTCCATAAATCATGAAATTTCTGTTTCTGCCAGAGGCCTCTGAGAGAGGTTTTTGCTTCATGGCAGTTTTTTGTGTTTTTTTTTTTTTTTGTTTTTTTAACCAAGCTGCCTTTTCCTCATTTCCTGTGGTAGAACAATTTTTACTTCTTCCCAGTTTCTAAACCTAAACGGGACATCCACCCCTAAAGTGCCTAATGTCTTAACGTGAGTCCAGAAATTCTGTATGAAATCCACCAGGCCCGCCCCTGGTTTGCAGTTGTCATATATATATTTTTTTTTTGTCACAATTTTTTGGAAAATGAAGAAATTCCTTCCTTCTTTCTTTTTCTCTTTCTTCTTCTTTCTTCTTTCTTCTTTCTTCTTCTTTCTTCTTCTTTCTTCTTTCTTCTTCTTTCTTCTTCTTTCTGAATTTCCTTGGTATAAGCCACCATTTTTTACGAAACTGATTCGTTTAGTGTCTTTTTTGTTGCAATCAGCTATGATTGGCCAAAGTGAATCACCTGGTACAGATGGGCTGTAATTGGTCCTGTCTGTACCATATGAGCACTGTGAACAATCACAGCTGGCAACATAATTGTGTACAATGGATGCTATGGAAGGAAGCCATCCATTAGTTTACAATTGTCATGCCATTATTGGCTGTGTCTGGTGGAAACAGCTGGTGGCCGATTGCGTGGCACCTTCTGAGAAGAGGGTGTCGTGACGTCCACACAGGAGAAAAGTGCCGCCCGTCAATCTCCTATAGGTCGGGTGGGACTTTCCTCCTGAGTGGACGTCCTGAAAGGAAAAGTGTTAAAGCAGGATTTCAGCCAGAACTGTTTTCATTTTTGGATGGTGGGAGAAGGGTTGGTAGGTGTTCCTTTTTTGAGTAAGGGGGGCTTCGCTCAGCAGGGAAACCTCCCCCCACACTCCAAAACTGAAAAAAACTATTTTTTGTTTTGGCTGGAGTCCTATTTTACCTGTGCAATTAATATCCACCAGTTATCTTCTTACAGAAATGACACGGTCCGCTATGCTCTGGATGTCCTCGCCATACTCACCGTGGTGCCAAAGATTCAGCTACAGTTGGCGGAGTCGGTTGATGTTCTGGATGAAAGCGGCTCCACTGTCTCTACTGTTGGTAAGTGATCAGACCTCTTCATTCTCTTCAGCGTCCTGTGTTGTCAGGAATACATGTTGGCCAGTAAAGGGGGGATCCAATATTCACATATGAGTGGGTGGAAGACCTCTGCAGAGAAAAATTACACGCTACCCCAAAATCCCCCCCCACACACACACATACACATTAAAAGAGAAAACAAAACCTCCAATTCCTGTGTCAGAGGATTGGAGTGGAGGGATATAGTATGTGCCACACAAATTTTAAACATATACCGAAAAGATAAAAAACAGCTTTATAATGTGCTTAAAGCCCAGTGGATTAACGTGTTTCACACATGAAATTGCTTCATCAGGGTTCACTTGCCATTATTGTAGAAGGATATGGTACACAATACAGGTTCATCTTATAAAATTAGAATATCAAAAAGTTAATTTATTTCAGTAATTTAATTCAAAAAGTGGAACTCCTAGAATGGCACACACAGTGATATATTTCAAGCATTTCTTTTAATTTTGACGATTCTGGCTTACAGCTAGTGAAAACCCAAAATTCTGTAACTCAGAAAATTAGAATATTACATAAGACCAATAAAAAAAGCATTTTTAGTACAGAAATGTTGGATCACTAAAAAGTCTGTCCATGTACAGTATAGTATGCAGTCAGTTGGGGCCTTCAGCGCCCCCCCCCCCCTCCTTCCCCCCTTCCTGCCCAGGACAATTTTTAGCTTTCAGCGCTGTCGCATTTTGAATGACAATTGCACGGTCATGCAACACTGTACCCAAACTATCATTTTCTTCCCACAAATAGAGATTTCTTTTGGTGGTATTTGATCACCTCTGCGGTTTTTCATTTTTGCGCTATAAACGAAAAAAAGATTGACCAAAAAACAAAACTCATGGGCAGCACTGATGATGAGCTACTGATAGGCATTACTGAGTGGCACTTTGGTGGGGCACTGACAGGCATTACTGATGGGGCACTGATTGGCATTTTTTGGGGCACTGACAAGCATTTATTATGTGGACAGGCTGGCCGGTGTTGGGCACCTTTTTGATGAGGACTGTGCGGATAATCAATGTGCTGATCATCAGCACAGACCCCCCCCTCTGACAGGGAGAGCTGCCGATCGGCACTCTGTCAGCGTCAACTGAGGAAAGCCGTTTACCGGAACTTCCTGGTTCACGCTGTGATTGGTCACAGCTGATCACGTGCTAAGAAGCCTCTGTCATACCACGATCGGAGTTGCGGTGTGTCAGACTGACACAAAGCACCTCCGATCGCTGTGCTGTGCGCCCCACGTGGACATCATATGACGTTCGGTCAGGATATTACAACCATCTTGCCGCCGTCTTTCTGCTATATGGCAGGCGGCAAGTGGTTAAACCAGGTATTGGTAATTTTGGCAGTGTGGGAGGTGCCAAGTCCTGCTGGAAAATGAAATCGGCATCTTCATAAAGCTGGTCAGCAGAGAGAGGAATGAAGTGCTGTAGAGATCTGCGCTGACTTTGGACCTTATAAAACACAGCGCACCAACACCAGAAATTCATGCACAAGGAGCCCCGACCAAGTATTGCGTACATATACTATACTGTACATGGATGGACTTTTCACTAAGCCAACACTTCTGTATTAAAGTCTTATGGAATATTATCATTTTCTGAGTTACTGAATTCTGGGCTTTCACGAGCTGTAATCCATAATCGTCAAAATTAAAAGAAATGCTTGAAATCTCTCACTCTGTGTGTAACACACAGAGTGAGAGATTTCAAGCATTTCTTTTAATATGCATTACGCAATTATATAAAATATGAGTTTCACTTCTTGAATTTAATTACTAAAATAACTTTTTGATGTTCTAATTTTTTGAGATGCAACTGTAATATATTAACACATGTAATGTGACATCCACAATTGTAATTTTACATCAGTTGAGACCCATATATCACGGGTAGAAATGGGCTGAAGGTTGGAAAAGGGGGAGGGGAAGGAAGGAAGGCAAAAAAAAGACAGCGAAAAAAAAAATAGAAGCCAGACAGACCAGCCAAATGAGCAACTCCAACCGTACACCCTCACCGGACCAAGACAAAATACACACAACAAGCAGACCCAACTTCACCAAATCCAACATGCAATCCACAGATAAAACAAACTCCTCACAAAGGATGGACACCAGACTGACAAACAACCATTTATTTATTTTATTTTTTTCGCCTTCCTTTCCCTTCCCAACTTTTGGTCGATTTCTACCTTTTTTTTTTATTTAATATGTGTCACAACTGATGTAAAACTACAAATGTGGATGTTACATTATATATGTTTTTTCTCCTTATAGATGTATCGTGTACCATATCCTATAATAATGGCAAGTGGATCCTGATGAAGCAATTTCATGTGCGAAACGCGTTGATCCACCAGGCTTTTCCTTATATGTATCATGCCACTCATCGGATGTACATAGACGATATGGGTCCTTTTTTAATGTTTGGATGTTTTTACTACATTGATAAGGCTGTATTTTTTTTTATCTCTTTTCGGCACTTGTTAAAATGTGTGTGGCACATACTATATCCCCCACTCTAATTTTGTTTGCCTTTTAGGCATCAGCTTCCACAGCACAGGTCCTCTTTTTAAAGGATCTTTCATAACCACTTAATAACCAGCGATGTACCTGTATATCGCTGGACTTTCGGTGGTTATACAGGGATGATGCCTGCAGCCGCAGGTGTCCTCCTGATACCAATTTTGAAGAGCTTGCGGTCGGCACTCTTGTAATAGCAATTGGAGTGGCTAACTAGCTGCTCGATTGCCATTACAAACAGTGGGAGGGGGGTTAACTGTGCCGTTTAAAAAAAAAAAAAAATGAAAGTATTCAAAAAATTATAGATCTTGGTGTTTTGAATGCTTTTAAGGGCAGAGAAGAGATTTTGGGTCTTTTAGACTCCCAGGTCTCTCCATAAAGAGTACCTGTCATATATCCCCATTGCTGTCACAAAGGATGTTTACATTACTTGTGACAGCAATTAAAGTGATAAAAATTTAAAAAAATGATAAAGTAACGGGGTAAACCATTTTTAAATATATTGATGATTGAGAAATAATTAAGTGCCCCCATGCTAGTGCGCAAAGGTGAACGCGCCTCGGTCCCGCACGCACGCAGTGATCCTTCCTCACATGTGAGGTATTTGCCACGAATGTCAGATTATAGGCAGTAAATTCTAGCACCAGACCTCCTCTGTAAATCTATAATGGTAACCTCTAAAGGCTTTTAAAGTGTTGCCTATGGATTGTAAAATTTACGTTGTTTGTTGCCACTGCACAGGCGTTGGCAATTTTAAAGTGTAACATGTTTGTTATCTATTTACTTGGCGTAACATCTTTTTACAAAAAAATGGGTTATGTATTGTGTGTGGTGGTGGTTATTTTTTTTTTTGCATTAAAATTCCAAAAACCTGCCCAAAGTAGGTATTAAAACATTGCAGGTATTAAATTGCAACACTCGCCAATTTTATTCTGTAGGGCAGTGATGGCGAACCTTGGCACCCCAGATGTTTTGGAACTTCATTTCCCATGATGCTCGCGCACTCTGCAGTGTAGTTGAGCATCATGGGAAATGTAGTTTTAAAAAAAAAAAAAAAACCTCGGGGTTGCCAAGGTTTGCCATCACTACTCTAGGGCCTCCGATTTTAAAGCTGAGTTCCAGTCCTTTTTGTGTTTTTATTACAAGTCAGCAGCTACTAAAAGTGTAGGTGCTGAGTTTTAATAAACAGCAACTCGCCTGTCCCTCCCACAATACAGCGGTGCGCTCACCCCTGCAGTTTTCACCCTGTGTCCTCCCTTGGCAACCCCGGCATCTTCATTATGGCCAAACCATGAGTCGGAAGAGGCCTAAAAGCGGAGCGTCCCTCTTTTGAGTGGAACTCCACTTTAAAAAATTTATATATATATATATATATATATATATATATATATATATATATATATATATAATAAAGTGCGTGTGTATCTCTCTCTATCGAGATTTCTTTCTCTTTCTTTTTCTTTTTCTCGCTCTTTTTCTCTCTCTCGCTCTTTCGCTCTTTCTCGCTCTTTCGCTCTTTCTCGCTCTTTCGCTCTTTCTCGCTCTTTCGCTCTTTCTCGCTCTTTCTCTTTCTCGCTCTTTCTCTTTCTCGCTCTTTCTCTTTCTCGCTCTTTCTCTTTCTCGCTCTTTCTCTTTCTCGCTCTTTCTCTTTCTCGCTCTTTCTCTTTCTCGCTCTCTCTTACACACATCTATATTTTACATACACACACATATATATGTGTGTATATATATATATGTGTGTGTGTATGTGTGTGTGTGTATATATATATATATATATATATATATATATATATATATATATATATATATATATATATATATATACCTTTTTTTATTATTTGGGGGTTCTAACTGTCTTGCAAAAAAAAAAATACTGATTTTGTCATGTAAATAAAAAAGGCCCAGAGCTGAAGTGGATAATATAGCTAACTAGATGATTCCAATGTGGGACATGTATAGCGATTTTGTGTGTCACAATATTCCTCCGTATATCTCCTTCTCTTTTCTCCTGCCAATCTTCGCTCTTACGATCTTTTCTTCTCCTCTTAGGAATTAGCATCGTGTTGGGAGTCGCAGAGGGTGAAGTCTTCACCCACGATGCCGAAGTCCAGAAATCTGCCTTGCAGATCATCATCAATTGTGTCTGCGCTCCAGAGACTCGAATCTCCAGCATCGGCAAATACGTCTCGGGGACGCCTCGCCGGCGGGTTCCGCCGCTCTCCCACTCATACCCACCGCACGGCAGCGGGGAGTCGACCCTGTCCAAGATGTGGAACGTGGTGCAGTCAAACAACGGCATCAAGGTTCTCCTGTCTCTCTTGTCGGTGAAGATGCCCATCACAGACGCTGACCAGATCCGCGCCCTGGCCTGCAAGGCCTTGGTGGGCCTGAGTCGTAGCGGCTCCGTCCGTCAGATTATCAGCAAGCTGCCTTTGTTCAGCAGCAGTCAAATCCAGCAGCTGATGAAGGAGCCAATCCTCCAGGACAAGCGCAGCGAGCACGTCCGGTTCTGCAAGTACGCCGCTGAGCTGATCGAGAGGGTCTCGGGAAAGCCTCTGCTGATCGGTAGCGATGTATCTTTGGCGCGGCTGCAGAAGGCTGACGTGGTGGCGCAGTCGCGGATCAGCTTTCCGGAGAAGGAACTCCTGCTGTTAATTCGTAACCATCTAGTCTCCAAGGGGCTGCAGGACACAGCGGCGGCCTTGACTAAAGAGGCTGACCTGCCTATGACCGCTGCGCTGCATTCCTCCTTCTTACCAGTGGCCGCCACCCAGCCCCCTGCTACCTCATCGCCTGTTACCCTGCCACGCACGCCGCGCATCCCCGCACGCCTCGCTAGCAGCTCCATTTGCCCTCACCCTCCGGCCCGACCTCAGCTGCCTTCCCAGTCACCAGCCCCTGCGTCTGCAGGCTCTCCTCACATTGGACGCATTAGCTTCGGGCGAGAGCGCCACTCCCCCTGCAACGGGAAGAGGAGCCGCGTCCTGCGGCAAAAGTCGGACCACGGTGCCTATAGCCAAAGTCCAGCCATCAGGAAGCAACTGGAGCGGCTCGTGCCTTCACCGCCCACACTGGACAGTATCATGACTGAATACCTACGGGAACAGCACGCTCGCTGCAAGAACCCTGTGGCCATCTGCCCCCCTTTCTCTCTCTTCACCCCGCATCAGTGCCCCGAGCCCAAACAGCGCAGACAAGCCCCAACCAATTGCACCTCACGACTCACCCGCCGAGCTGCCTTCCCCAAATACGGGGGTGTGGATGGGGGCTGCTTCGACCGCCATCTCATATTCGGCAGGTAATGTATATAAAAAAAAAAAAAAATGGAAACATTTGTGAACGTTGTCATGGTTCACCTTCTTCAAAAATGCATTGAATTGGGAATTAAAGCCCAACTCCACCTCTAAAGACCCGGGTGCCGGTCCTCTTCGGGGGGGGGGGGCGGTTAAATACCGTCCAGCATCATCCAACCAACTTCCTGTATGGCCAACATCCTGGTGAGTGCAGCGCTCACATTTCATTGAAGCACTGTGCTATCCATGAGTAAGTATTGCCCACCACCATAGAGAAGGAAAGAGGACCTGTGATGTCCAAGGACCAGCTTGAAGACTGCAGGAAATAAATGCTTAAAGTGGTGCTCCAGTCCATTTCTGATTCATTATATACAATGTAAGAATGCTGGCTGCAGGTCTGTAGGTGCTGAAAACACTAAGGGCCCATTCACCCCAGGAATTGCATGTGAATCGCACAGGAACACAATTCCCGTACGATTCGCATGCAGTTCTGTGCAGTGCAATTTCAGCCCCATTCATTTTTTTAAATGGGCTTAAATCGCACCGCACAAAGTAGTGCATGCAGTACTTTTTAAAACTTCTGTACCATGTGATCTGGTGCTAGCAAATGCACTGTTTGCAACCTGCGTTTGGGGTGTCGTTAACGTTGCACTGACCCCCAGCAACAGATCGCAAAGGGCAGTGCAAACAGAGTGTAGTGCGGGAAGCTGCACAGAAATGCAGCTTTTCCATGCTGCATTCTAGTGTGAATGGGCCCTAAAAGCTTTATTTATAACAGTTTTGTCATTTTATAATGTAGTAATAAGGCTTTATTCGCATTGGGGGGGGGGGGGGGGTTCCTCCATCAAAGATCAGCAATTTTTTTGTGGCAGGAAAACATCCGTATGTACACTGTGGGGGGAGATTTACTAAAGCCGGTGCAGCGCTGCATAGTAACCAATCGGCTTCCAGGTTTTATTGTCAAATCTTAATTGACCAAGTTGAAAGCTGATTGGTTACGGTGTGCACCAGTTTTAGCAAATCTCCTGTGCTAACAGCTAGATTTTTACTGTATTCAAATCAATGATCTGAAACATGCTGGTTGGTTTCCATTTGTCAGTGAATGTCCAATGAACTGTCCTAGAGAGTAGCTGTTTTCTTGGTTTCCTCAGAAACCCGGATTTAAAGCTTAAAGCGGGGTTCCACCCAAATTTTGAATAATATCTGTATGTATTCTCTTCCTTGCCTAGATGCTGACATGCCGTTTAAAAAAATTTAAATCGCCGTAATTACCTTTTATTTTTCTACTCTTCTTTGCACTTCCTGGTTCTCCTCCCGTGGGAGTGGGCGTGTTTCTAGCCTCTCCCAGACTCCTGGGAGCTGGTCTCAGGCTTCCCAGGATTCCACTGAGCATGTGCGGGAACGAGCAGTGAATGCTGGGAGCACAGCATTCACCGCATCCAGGAAATAAATGCTTGTGGGCTTCAAATGCCCACAATGAAGATGGAAACCGCCTGCAGTGAATAATATAAGTTAATCTTTCCGACGAAATCTGACACAAGCGGACATATTACACACAATATGTGAGTATGTAATGCTGAGAAGAAAAGTTTGTGAATGAACTCAAAAAAAAAAAAAAAACGATAGATAGGTGGACTCCCGCTTTAACGTCAGCTTTTATTACACTTTACATAGTTTGGGCCTGCTTGGCCCAAACTATGTCCCTTACTAAAGTTAGGCCGCTGAATGTGCTGTATGCACACTGTGTAGCTGAGGCCGCATGCAGCGCACTGTGTTCCAGGTTGGAGCCGAGATTTCTTGTCTCATACCCGGTACACAATAGAGTCTGAGTGGTGCTCAGCCATTCATAGAAAGCGATGTATTCTAGCAATGAATACAAAGCTTCCTCTGATTGGGCGAGGTTGTGACATCTGTATTCTAGCGATGAAGTCAAGAGTGGCGGGCTGATGTCACAACCTCTGACTCGCCCAATCAGAGGAAGCTTTGTACTCATTACTAGAATACATCGCTTTCTATGAATGGCTGGGCACCGCTCAGACTCTATTGTGTACCCGGGTATGAGACGGAGAGTCTCGGGTCCAACCCGGTACAGTGCGGTATGCTGTATGTGGCCTCCGCTTCATACAGCACATCCAGCAGCCTCACATGTTGTGAGAGACCCAGTTCGCTTGGTCCAAATGGGCTTTGTGATGTGTACCAAAATCTGGGGTTCAGCCTTAACCATTTAACCCCCGGAAGATTTTACCCCCTTCTTGACCAGAGCACTTTTTTTACAATTCGGTGCTGCGTCGCTTTAACTGACAATTGCTCAGTCATACAATGCTGTATCCAAACTGAATTTGCGTCCACCCCCCCCCCAACACACACACACACACACGGAACTTTCTTTTGGTGGTATTTGATCACCTCTGCGGTTTTTAATTTCTTGCGCTATAAACAAAAAAGAGCAGCAATTTTAAAATTTAAAATGTATTTTTTTACTTTTTGCTATATCCCCAAAAATGTTTTTTTTTAAAAACAAAACAAATTTCTTCATCAGTTTAGGCTAATATATATATATTCTTCTACATATTTTTGGTAAAAAAAATTGCAATAAGCATTGATTTGGTTTGTGCAAAAGTTATAGTGTCTACAAACTATGGGAAAGATATATTTATGGCTTTTTTTTTTTTTCTTTTTATTTCTTTTTTTTTAATTTTCTTTTTTCCGGTACTGTAACATTGTGGCGGACAATTCGTACTCTTTTGACACATTTTTGGGACCACTGACATTGATACAGCGACCAGAGCTAAAAAATTTAACTGATTATTGTGTAAATGTCACTGGTAGGGAAGGGCTTAACACTAGGGGGTGTTCAAGGGGTTAAATGTGTTCCCTGGATGTGTTCTAACTGTATAGGGATAGGACTGACTGGGGGAGGAGACATATCGTTGTTCCTACTTGGTAGGAACACACAATATCTCTCCTCCCCCCCTGACAGAACAGAGATTTCTGTGTTTACACACACAAATCCCCATGCCGTGTCTCGTGCCCGCGATCGCGGGTGGCCGTTGGAGATCGCGTCAGCCGCGCGTATAGGGTTCCGCACCCCGTCGGCTCTTAAAGCGGAGTTCCACACAAAAATGGAACTTCCGCTTTTCGGAACCCTCCCCCCCTCCGGTGTCACATTGGCACCTTTCAGGGGGAGGGGGGTGCAGATACCTGTCTAAGACAGGTATTTGCACCCACTTCCGGAATAGACTCCCATGGGAGTCTACGCCACTTCCCATCCCCACCGCGCTGTCTGCTGGGAACACACAGCTCCCAGGAGAGAGCGGGGACCACTTGGGACGCGCAGCGCGACTCGCGCATGCGCAGTAGGGAACCGGGAAGTGGTTCACTTCCTGATTCCCTCACCTAGGATGGCGGCGGCAGCTGCCGAGAACCGAGCAGGTTCTCGGCGTCTCCTGCCGACATCGCTGGACCCTGGGACAGGTAAGTGGCCATGTATTAAAAGTCAGCAGCTGCAGCATTTGTAAGCTGCTGGCTTTTTAATATATTATATTTTTTTTTTTAGCGGTGTGGGTGAACCCCCACTTTAAAAGGGAACAGCATACCCAATGCTTTGTTTTGCCCAGCGGAGCCATTCTTGCCGACCGTGTTTCTTGCCGGTCGGCAAGCGGGTAAAGACTCAAAAGTGGCACAATCATCTGGGGGGGGTTTAATTGGTTTTACCACATGAAAAGTTAGATATGACCAGGGTCTCAGTAGATCCAAAACATGGCACTAGCCTGTAGCAGTATTTAAATTTTACGTTTCGGTGATCCATTGAGCACAAGCCATTTGGCTCCATGAAGAGGAATCCTATCCAGTGCTTTGCCCCCACTTCATCATAAACTTCTTGTTGGCTGTCCAGCACCCGGGTTCTCTCAGGATCCTGAAGAGGAGTCTGCAACAATGACGTCACTGTGAGAGGACTTTCCAGCATGGAAAGGTGAGTATATCTTCACTAGGTTAAAAAAAAAAAAAAAAAAAAAAAAAATGTGCTTGGTTAAAGTAAGGAAGAGTGGGGGGGGGGAGGTAGGAGGGGGATGGGTTAGTATTCAATCAGACAGAAGCTTTATTTTCACTGTGATTTCTAACTCGACAGGTTCCGTCCAATCTCAGTTTTCCGAGAGGCCAACTTGGACGAAAGTGGCTTTACGTGTTGCGCCTTCTCGGCGCGGGAGCGTTTTCCTGATGTTGGGGACGTGCACAGGGCAGCTAAAACTGTATAATGTGTTCAGTGGACAGGAAGAAGCCAGTTACAACTGCCACATCTCCGCTATAACGCACTTGGAGCCATCGCGAGTAAGAATCACTCTTCATTTTTTTTTTTTTTTTTTTTTTTTTTGCATTTGATTTCAAAACAGAGTTATGTAAGGCAGAACCCCTCCCCCCCCCCCAGACTCTTCCTCATATTCCACCCTCTGCCATGGATTGGGCACGACTGTCAATGGAGATTTGTACATCTTGATGGGTCTGTCACAGTACCTTTTTTACAGTGTTTCATACCCCTTGAAATTTTCCACATTTTGTCGTTGTCATTGAAAGGACATTGTTATTGCTATTGCATATTACTTAGTCAATGATCTAAAGCTACTGAGCATACTGTCATCTCCACTTTCCATCCTCCTTCAGGACGGGTCTCTCCTACTGACTGCTGCAACATGGAGCCAGCCGCTGTCTGCCCTGTGGGGCATGAAGTCCGTCTTTGACATGAAGTGAGCGTGAGACAAGGTACAAGTCTGTGGGGGGTAGAGGAGTCGCTGCTCCTGTCTAATGAATGCATTTCCTGTATTGTAGACATTCGTTCCCCGACGATCATTATGTGGAGTTCAGCAAACACTCGCAAGATCGCGTCATCGGCACAAAGGAAGACGTGGCTCATGTGAGTACTTGGATCTGGAGGGGGGGGGGGGGGGTGGTATGGAGCTGCTTCTTATAAGGTCGCGCTACATTCAGAGTGGAATCTAACTGTAGCTGCACAATAGAACCTCCTAATCCTCGTCTTTTTTTTTTTTCTGTCCCACAGATTTACGATATCCAGACGGGTCAGAAGTTGCTGACTTTATATAACCCCGACTTGGCCAATAATTACAAGCGGAACTGTGCCACTTTCAACCCCACAGATGACCTGGTGCTGAACGATGGCGTCCTGTGGGATGTTCGTTCCTCTCAAGCCATCCACAAGTTTGACAAGTTCAACATGAACATCAGTGGAGTGTTCCATCCCAACGGGTTGGAGGTCATCGTTAACACCGAAATTGTATCCTGTGCCCCCTAATTATATGTTTTGTATGGTGGTGAGGTCCTAAAATGTGGGGGGGGGGGGGCCTCTAGTGCAATATGAGGAAAGGGTTGGACTTTGCATAGGTGACCATTAAAGGGCAACGTTCACGTTTAACAAAAAACGGTCTTTGCATTTAAGGGCAATGTGACCCATCTACAATTACACCCAGCCGCACACCTATTCGGTGAACTCTCCCTGTTTGTATATTGCAGGGCTTAACAAATTTGCTTTGAATCTAGCAGCCAGCTAAAAAAAAAAAAGTTAGGAGCTTTTTTTTTTTTTTTTTTAACAAAGCTTAATTTAGCGTTTAAGAAGGAGGTGTGGTGCAAGAATTATTGCTCTGTCTGGCGTGTGCGGCGATTATGCAATGTATATCGCAATTGATATTCTCAGGCGTAGGTGGCCCGGCCTCAATGTTTATTTTTTTGGAGGGAGGTGTTTTATGTGCTTGGGGGTCACAGGTTCTCCTTTATGAGACATATGCGCCCTCCCCCCCCCCCCCCCCCCCCATCTCCCCTGTGCTCCACTGAATTTTTAGCAATAGATATCGCACTGCATTACATTCTTTCCTGGCCTTGATGGCTGGGATACTGTCAACGGGGGACCCAAAAGTGACGTCGTACACGTCACTTTCGGGTCAGCAACAAGAAGGGGAGGAGAGCGAATGTGTGTCAACTCTCTTCCCCTCTACCCGGTGACACCTGATATGTGGGTCCCAGGCCTGCAGATGGGCAAGTGGAGCCCGGAACACGGTGGTGCGCACACGTGTGGAAGCATTCGGGTGGCAGCCCAGGTGCCAGGACACAATTTCTAGTAGCCATGGTGACCTGGCGCCTGGGATTTGTCAAGCCCTGGTGTAATGGAAATTGTAATCTGCAATGGTGATGAACAGGAATTTGTCCACTTCCTTTTATTCTTCATAACCCTCATATTGCTCAGCCATTGCTTCCTGTTCCCTTTTTAGGCCAAGGTTCACGCCAGCGTGTCTTTGAAATTACGCCACTTCAAAGCCGCAGATCGGTGCGACTTGCACCTCCCAGATTTCATTGCACCTTGCGACTCCATTTAAACAGAAGTCTATGTAAGTCACAGTAAAATTTGGGGGGGGGGGAGACGTAGTGCAGGAACCTTTTTTTTTCAAAATCGCTGCGACATGATTCGCGACAATTTTCAGAGTTCCATTGCTGGCAATGAGGGTGGAAATTGTCAGCGGGGGGGGGGGCCTAAAAGGTGCATTTTAGAAAGGAAAAAACTGCGCGAGTGTTGAGAAAACGATAACGAGCGTGTTTTTACAAGCAGTATTGGTAAGATTGTTTTTTAACTTTTCCAGAGTTTAGCTTCAAATTTGGTCATTTTATTTTTGTGGTGTGGTTTTTTTTTTTTTTTTGTCTATTGTTGGCTTCTGTGATAGGAATTTCAGCGCATGTGCTGATAGGTGACACTTTACAACAATCATCAGTTTCCTTAACCCCTCTGCTTAGTGGGACCTTCGAACCTTCCATCTCCTACACACAGTGCCTGCACTGGACCAGTGCCGAGTCGTCTTCAACAACACAGGGACCGTTATGTATGGAGGTAATGCCTCAGCTGAGTGTTCTAGAGCAGTGGTTCTCAACTCCTGTCCTCGGGACCCACTAACAGGCCAGGTTTGCAGGATAACTGAAATACATCACAGGTGATATAATTTGCTGCTCAGTGATTGCAGTATTCTAGTCTGCATCTCCCCAAGGTAATACTTAAATTCTGTCCTGTTAGTGGGTCCTGAGGACCGGAGTTGAGAACCACTGTTCTGGAGACTTAAAATTATTCTGCCATTGTCTTAGATTGACACCGGATAGAGAATCGATGATCCGAAATCACAAATCAAATTTAATTTCCCCCAAACGTGCTTGCTTTCTCCCTTCAGCCTATCCTTTCATTTCCCCACTGACTGAACCCAAGGTGTCACAGCTCCAGTCCCATATGAAAACCGTACCGGGTTTTACTCCAACCTGCTCACTGTCCTAAAACACAAAGGGGGGGATATTTGCCATTTTGGACCTCAAAGCCGAAGATTGGATTCACAAATATGCACATTGGAATGCGGTTTGCGGTGTGGAATTGGACCAGCTTTTAATAGAGCCTGTTCACCGCTGCGGTTTTGAAAAGGGTCCTGTGCATTTTTTGTGTCCGGTTCAGGTGCAAACTCAGGTATAAATTTGCACCTGAACAGGTAAACGGACCCGTACCGGACTGCCACACTGAAAGTGCGGCCGCATATATGTGAATCCAGCCCTTACGGCTGCACTCACACTTAAGCGTTTTGAATCACATGCAGATTTGCAGCGAATTTGCTCGCGATTTGAAA
>JBBGZY010003629.1:0-109897 GCA_037952925.1 Lithobates clamitans
CATTATGGTTGTCACAGGCAGAGGTGACAACATTGTCAGACTTTCCGTCCGTGATGATAGAAAAAAAAAAAAGTGTTTTGTGGTTTGGCTCCACTGAAGAGATTTTCAATCACTTCCTGTCCCGGTGACACCTTTTTTAAAAGAAACGGGCAGTGTTGTCACCAGGAGAGGAAGTCGCAGACAGCGGTGATGTCTTTGTCAGAATTTCTGTCCCCCTTCCTTTGCTGTGCTAATAAAATGTAATGTTTTTGTGCCTCCTTTGGAGAGATTTACAGTCACTTCCGGTCTGGGTGACACCCTTTGATATGAAATGGGCAGTATGGTTGTCACTGGAATAGAAAGTCGCAGACAGGTGACAACGTTGTCAGAATTTCCACCCCTTCCCGCCGTAGTGATTAAAAAAAGAGTTTTGTGCTTTGGCTCCACTGAAGAGATTTTCAATCACTTCCTGTCCCTGTGACACCCTTATTCGAAATAAGCCCCTGTGGGAGGTGTCTGGGGCGCTCCCCCCCACCCTGTAGGAGGTGTCTGGGGCGCTCCCCCCCTGTAGGAGGTGTCTGGGGCGCTCCCCCCCACCCTGTAGGAGGTGTCTGGGGCGCTCCCCCCCTGTAGGAGGTGTCTGGGGCGCCCCCCCCCTGTAGGAGGTGTCTGGTGCGCCCCCCCCCCCTGTAGGAGGTGTCTGGGGCGCCCCCCCCGTAGGAGGTGTCTGGGGCGCCCCCCCCCCCCTGTAGGAGGTGTCTGGGGCGCCCCCCCCCCCTGTAGGAGGTGTCTGGGGCGCTCCCCCCCCCCTGTAGGAGGTGTCTGGGACGCTCCCCCCCCTGTAGGAGGTGTCTGGGGCGCTCCCCCCCCCTGTAGGAGGTGTCTGGGGTGCTCCCCCCCCTGTAGGAGGTGTCTGGGGCGCTCCCCCCCCCCTGTAGGAGGTGTCTGCGGTGCTCCCCTGTAGGAAGGTTGTGGTGCTTGTAGTGGGGGGGGGCTCCGAATGATGGTGTGGGGGGGTAGGCTCTGTGCCGGGTGTCATGTCTGGGGTGCTCCCCCCCCCCCTGTAGGAGGTGTTTGCGGTGCTCCCCCCCCCCCTGTAGGAGGTGTTTGCGGTGCTCCCCCCCCCCCTGTAGGAGGTGTCTGCGGTGCTCCCCCCCCTGTAGGAGGTGTCTGCGGTGCTCCCCCCCTGTAGGAGGTGTCTGCGGTGCTCCCCCCCCCCCCCCCTGTAGGAGGTGTCTGCGGTGCTCCCCCCCCCCCTGTAGGAGGTGTCTGCGGTGCTCCCCCCCCCCCTGTAGGAGGTGTCTGCGGTGCTCCCCCCCCCCTGTAGGAGGTGTCTGCGGTGCTCCCCCCCCCTGTAGGAGGTGTCTGCGGTGCTCCCCCCCCCTGTAGGAGGTGTCTGCGGTGCTCCCCCCCCCCCGTAGGAGGTGTCTGCGGTGCTCCCCCCCCCTGTAGGAGGTGTCTGCGGTGCTCCCCCCCCCTGTAGGAGGTGTCTGCAGTGCTACCCCCCCTGTAGGAGGTGTCTGCGGTACTCCCCCCCCCCCCCTGTAGGAGGTGTCTGCGGTGCTCCCCCCCCCCTGTAGGAGGTGTCTGCGGTGCTCCCCCCCCCCCTGTAGGAGGTGTCTGCGGTGCTCCCCCCCCCTGTAGGAGGTGTCTGCGGTGCTCCCCCCCCCTGTAGGAGGTGTCTGCGGTGCTCCCCCCCCCCCCCCTGTAGGAGGTGTCTGCGGTGCTCCCCTGTAGGAAGGTTGTGGTGCTTGTAGTGGGGGGGGGCTCTGTGGGGGGGGGCTCCGTGTGATGGTGTGGGGGGGGGTAGGCTCTGTGCCGGGTGTCATGTCTGGAGGAAGATCTTTGGGGGTGATTTGCAGTTCAACCCCCAGAGAAGCACCTTCCATCCTTCCCTCTATAAATATATTTGAACTCGGCTGATTGAGCGGGGGGAGGGGTGGGGAGTCATCTGGGGGGGGGGGGTAGCGACACTCCGGCCCTCTGAGGATGTAATTGGATTTCAGTTTCCGCCGCCTGCTGAGCCGCTGTACTTATTGAATTTGCGGTTCGGTGCCGTACGACGCTGATCAGGATTTTCTGCTTCCATGTTTAATGAAATGTCCTCTCCAGACCCCAAACATCAGAATTTCTTCAAATACCTCTATTAGCAGTGGGGAGGAGTTATGCAAATATCAAACCGCCCTAATGGAGTGTGAGTGTGGAGGAGGGGGCGTTTTTTATTAGGCAGGCTGCATTTGCATAGGTAACGCCCACGTGTCATCCACGATTAAAAGAACTGAAATCCAATGAATGAAAGGGGCGGGGCCAGGGACCCCGAGTCTGAGGCACATGCTCCTTCTGTCCCCCCCCCCCCCGCCCAGATGAAAGTGTTAAGACAGGGAAAGTCAGGCCGGGGGGGAGGGGGTGCTAGATGATGCTGGACGTCCTCCAGCCAGGAAATGAGGCAGGACTCTATCAGACTTGGAGAGTGTAACGAAATGTCCCAAACACTCCGCTTGAGTACGTTCGTCATATACCGTCATATACTATAGATATCAGATATTCCAACCACTGCTAACAACAAACAAGGAAAGACTCGTTTGGTTGCTGAACTGTTTATTAGAACAAGAATACAAGTCTTATATACAGTAGAAGAGGACTCCCCCTCCCCCCCCTCCTGATCATATTACTCTAACAATACACCTGTAACCAGAAACATAAATTAACATCAGCTCATTATCTAATCATTTACTCAGGCTTGGTGAGATAAGACCTTTCAGGGTAGACTTGTCGTCTTCTCACTCACAACTTACAATACACAAACAAGTATAAACACATCCCCCCCCCCCAATAATGGAACTACATTTCCCATGATGCTCAACTACAACACTGCAGAGCGCCTGAGCATCATGGGAAATGTAGTTCCAAAACATCTGGGGGGTGCCGAGGTTCACCATCACTGCTCTAGACTCTGGCCAGCTTGCCGCGCACACAGTGACTTCTGGTCATTTTCCTGAATTGTTGTCGTTGTTGTTGTTCTTTCTTCTTCCTCTATTCGAGGGGTCGCGGCCTTTTATTTGTGTCTTCATTCCTTTTTTTTTTTTTTGCTCAGATTGTCAGCTGGAAAAGCTTCCCATGAGGCCTCGGGACCGAGCCAGAGTCATCGATGTGGCAAAACACGCTCACAAGTTCTGTAACATAGAAGAGGAGGAAGCGGTGTATCTGCGCAGGTATCTCCCCCTCCCCCGGGACTCGTTCTTCTTTTATCTGCCTTCATTTTTACCGCTCCTCACTGAGGACATCCTGGAATCACCTTCCACATACATCACATGACTTCTAGTTCTAGGAGAAGGGATGATGGGGGTTATCTGCTGTCACCGGAAGTATTTGTGCAGAATTCTATAACCCTCTGAAAACCTAAAGCGTATGTGCGTGAGTGCGCTACGCATGCTGATAAATCCATAAATCCAGCTCAGGAATAGTTGACCCCCCCAATTCTCTAAGGGTAGATTCCCACCAGACGTGGTGGGGCTGCACAGGGCGGATATTCCAGGGCAGTCCCACCGCATGGACAAGGCAAAATGCCTCCTCTCCTATGTGCCTGGTTCACACCATCGCACTGCGTTGGTGGCGCTAATAAAAATTACCTCATGCAGCTGCCGATTGAACTTTATGAGATGTCTGTGTGACATTGTAATAAAGTTTGATGTAAAAAAAAAAAAAAAAAAAGAGAGGAAACCGTGCGATCCACCAAGTTCAGCTCTTCACCTCTGCACTGAGCTCAGGCGAATCGCACAGCACATCATTCACTTCAAGGGAGGCCGTAGGCTGCGGGCAAGCGTGGGGACGGGGCCGAATGCTGCGGGCGAGCGCGGGGACGGGGGCCGAATGCTGCGGGCGAGCGCGGGGACGGGGGCCGAATGCTGCGGGCGAGCGCGGGGACCGAATGCTGCGGGCGAGCGCGGGGACGGGGGCCGAATGCTGCGGGCGAGCGCGGAGACGGGGCCGAATGCTGCGGGCGAGAGTGGGGACGGGGCCGAATGCTGCGGGCGAGAGTGGGGACGGGGGCCGAATGCTGCGGGCGAGCGCGGGGACGGGGGCCGAATGCTGCGGGCGAGCGCGGGGACGGGGGCCGAATGCTGCGGGCGAGCGCGGGGACGGGGGCCGAATGCTGCGGGCGAGCGCGGGGACGGGGGCCGAATGCTGCGGGCGAGCGCGGGGACGG
Organism: Lithobates clamitans; assembly: GCA_037952925.1. Classification (NCBI taxonomy): domain Eukaryota; kingdom Metazoa; phylum Chordata; class Amphibia; order Anura; family Ranidae; genus Lithobates; species Lithobates clamitans. The sequence continues at coordinate 4,187 of JBBGZY010003629.1, forward strand.
GGCGGAATGCTGCGGGCGAGCGCAGGGAGGGGGCGGAATGCTGCGCGCGGGGACGGGGTGGAATGCTGCGGGCGAGCGCAGGGAGGGGGTGGAATGCTGCGCGCGGGAACGGGGTGGAATGCTGCGCGCGGGGACGGGGTGGAATGCTGCGGGCGAGCGCGGGGACGGGGCGGAATGCTGCGGGCGAGGATGGGGCGGAATGCTGCGGGCGAGCGTGGGGACGGGCGGAATGCTGCGGGCGAGCGTGGGGACGGGCCGAATGCTGCTGGCGAGCGCGGGGACAGGGCGGAATGCTGCGGGCGAGCGCGGGGACGGGGCGGAATGCTGCGGGCGGGGACGGGGCGGAATGCTGCGGGCGGGGACGGGGCGGAATGCTGCGGGCGGGGACGGGGCGGAATGCTGCGGGCGAGGATGGGGCGGAATGCTGCGGGCGAGCGTGGGGACGGGCCGAATGCTGCGGGCGAGCGTGGGGACGGGCCGAATGCTGCTGGCGAGCGCAGGGACAGGGCGGAATGCTGCGGGCGAGCGCGGGGACGGGGCGGAATGCTGCGGGCGGGGACGGGGCGGAATGCTGCGGGCGAGTGTGGGGACTGGGCGGAATGCTGCGGGCGAGCGCGGGGACAGGACTGAAATGTTAAGAGATGGTTAGAGACTGTAGACATATTACAGGAGGCGGTCAGAGACCGAGGACATGATACAAGGGGTCCCAAGGACCATGTGAAGATTGCCGCTGGTTGGGCTCCAGGGGTGTAGGATATCTGGAAATATGTTTTCTGTTTTATCTCTTGGACTTTTATGAAGAATTTTAAAGTAATATTTCTCTTTTTTTTTCATTTTATTTATTTACCGGTATTTATTTTTTGCTTGTAGGCCGGAGGGAATTGAAAGACAATACAGGAAAAAATGCAGCAAGTAAGTCCATTTGCTTCATGTAATGTCTAAAATCTTTTATTTATTTTTTCATTTTTTTATTTTTTTATTTTTATTTTTTTTCATACTTTGTTGTTTATTTTCTGATTACACTGCAAATTTGTACCAGTAACAAATATAAATAAGTGAAAGCTGAACTCCAGGCAGACAGCGGAGTAGAGCGACTTAATCCATGGAATAGGTTCACCTGCCATAGGATTTGTATTCCTGTCCATCCAGTCCTGAGACTCGCACAGCCGGCCCGGAGGCCTGCTTTCTCTCTGCTGCAGCTATGAGATATAATTGGGTCCTCTCCACATTCCGCACTAATGAGCAGTAGCCGTATTTTCTTTATGATAACCATGAAGAATGGATTCCGCAAACTTTTTTTTATCACATTCTTGGGGCTCTGGGATACAGACAGTGAAGAGTGTTTGGGGGGGAGGGGCTGGTTTTGCATTCAGAATATATGTGGAAGGTTGGAACATTTCATCCCCCGTGGTTGTGTGTTCATTGGGCAGAGATAATGTTGGAGCTGAAGGTCGGTGCCTGTGGATGGTTCACCTGAGATGAACTGAGCGGGGAATGTGCATGTCGGTGAAAAGTGATTTTTCCAGGACTTTTTATATCAGCCTTAACCCCTTCATTGTCTCGGATGTATTGGGTCTCACTGCTCTTCTCTTGGACATACAGTATATGGCCAATGATCTGCAGACACCTGACCATCACACCTCTATGAGCTTGATAGGCCTCCTATTCCAAAACCATGGCTATTAATGTAGAGTTGCCCCGCCCCCTAAAGGCCATTAATATGGATTTGCTTTCTCTTGCCTATTATTGTAAAGCTGCCTGCCCCCGGCCATTAACCACTAGCCAAAAAAATGGCTGCAGCGTGGCCAGCTAGTTCTGGGAGTGAATCCGTGGACATCCTCCCAGAACCCCCCCGCCCCTTGGCGCACGCATACGGCATGCCCTTTGACCACTGTGTCCTCTGGAAGCAGCTGATCACAGTTTGGGGCAAAGGGCCAGTCACAGCGCCCATCGGCGCCGCCTCGTCTGCGCCCATCGGCGCCGCCTCACCTGCGCTCATTGGTGCCGCCTCACCTGCGCCCATCAGTGAAGAAGAAAAATTAAAGGGAACTGATCATCGGTGCCGCCTCGCCTGCGCCCATCGGTGCCGCCTCGCCTGCGCCCATCGGTGCAGCCTCGCCTGCGCCCATCGGTGCAGCCTCGCCTGCGCCCATCGGTGCCGCCTCGCCTGCGCCCATCGGTGCCGCCTCACCTGCGCCCAACGGTGCCGCCTCACTTGCGCCCATCAGTGAAGAAGAAAAATTAAAGGGAACTGATCATCGGTACAGCCTCGCCAGCTGCCATCAGTGCCTCCTCACCTATTCCCATCAGTGAAGAAGAAAAATTAAAGGGAACTGATCATCAGCGCAGCCTTGCCAGCTCCCTTTAGTGCCGCTTCACCAGTGCCTCCTCACCAGTGCCCATCAGTGCAGAAGAAAAATTAAAGGGAACTGATCATCGGTGCCGCCTCGCCTGCGCCCATCGGTGCCGCCTCGCCTGCGCCCATCGGTGCCGCCTCGCCTGCGCCCATCAGTGCCGCCTCACTTGCGCCCATCAGTGAAGAAGAAAAATTAAAGGGAACTGATCATCGGTGCAGCCTCGCCAGCTGCCATCAGTGCCTCCTCACCTGCGCCCATCAGTGAAGAAGAAAAATTAAAGGGAACTGATCATCGGTGCCGCCTCACCTGCGCCCATCGGTGCCGCCTCGCCTGCGCCCATCAGTGAAGAAGAAAAATTAAAGGGAACTGATCATCGGTGCAGCCTCGCCAGCTGCCATCAGTGCCTCCTCACCTGCGCCCATCAGTGAAGAAGAAAAATTAAAGGGAACTGATCATCGGTGCCGCCTCGCCTGCGCCCATCGGTGCCGCCTCGCCTGCGCCCATCGGTGCCGCCTCGCCTGCGCCCATCGGTGCAGCCTCGCCTGCGCCCATCGGTGCAGCCTCGCCTGCGCCCATCGGTGCCGCCTCGCCTGCGCCCATCGGTGCCGCCTCGCCTGCGCCCATCGGTGCCGCCTCACCTGCGCCCAACGGTGCCGCCTCACTTGCGCCCATCAGTGAAGAAGAAAAATTAAAGGGAACTGATCATCGGTACAGCCTCGCCAGCTGCCATCAGTGCCTCCTCACCTATTCCCATCAGTGAAGAAGAAAAATTAAAGGGAACTGATCATCAGCACAGCCTTGCCAGCTCCCTTTAGTGCCGCTTCACCAGTGCCTCCTCACCAGTGCCCATCAGTGCAGAAGAAAAATTAAAGGGAACTGATCATCGGTGCCGCCTCGCCTGCGCCCATCGGTGCCGCCTCGCCTGCGCCCATCGGTGCCGCCTCGCCTGCGCCCATCAGTGCCGCCTCGCCTGCGCCCATCAGTGCCGCCTCACTTGCGCCCATCAGTGAAGAAGAAAAATTAAAGGGAACTGATCATCGGTGCAGCCTCGCCAGCTGCCATCAGTGCCTCCTCACCTGCGCCCATCAGTGAAGAAGAAAAATTAAAGGGAACTGATCATCGGTGCCGCCTCGCCTGCGCCCATCGGTGCCGCCTCGCCTGCGCCCATCAGTGAAGAAGAAAAATTAAAGGGAACTGATCATCGGTGCAGCCTCGCCAGCTGCCATCAGTGCCTCCTCACCTGCGCCCATCAGTGAAGAAGAAAAATTAAAGGGAACTGATCATCGGTGCCGCCTCGCCTGCGCCCATCGGTGCCGCCTCGCCTGCGCCCATCAGTGAAGAAGAAAAATTAAAGGGAACTGATCATCGGTGCAGCCTCGCCAGCTGCCATCAGTGCCGCCTCGCTTGCGCCCATCAGTGAAGAAGAAAAATTAAAGGGAACTGATCATTGGTGCACCCTCGCCAGCACCCATCGGCGCCAAAAAAAAATTTAAAGGGAACTGATCATCACTGCCGCCTCACCAGCGCCCATCAGTGAAGAAGAAAAATTACTACTTTACTACAACTACAACATTTTATAACAGAAGCTAAGAAAAACCTATTTTTTAAAAATGTTTCAGTCTTTTTTTGTTTTTTTTTTGTTTCGCAAAATAAAAAACCTAGTGATGATTAAATAACACCAAAATAAAGCTCTATCTGTCTCAAGAAAACATAAAAATATCATATGTGTACAGTGTTATATGACCACACAATTGTCTTTCAAAGTGTGACAGCGCTGAAAGATGAAAATTGGCCTGGGCAAGAAATAAAGGGGGTGGGGGGGGGGGGAGAGTGCCCGGTATTGAAGGGGTTAATATAGCGTTGCCTCCTTAGTGGCTATAACATCCTCCTTTCTTCTGGGAAGGCTTTCTACTAGATTTTGGAGGGTGTTTGTGGGAATTTGTGCCCATTTTATTAGGATCAGGTACTAATGTTGGATGGGAAGACCTGGATCACATGTTGGGCCTCACGTTGGGCGCCAAAAAAAGACCCGGCTCACCATCGGTGTTCCAATTCATCCCAAAGGTGTTCAGTAAGGCTTAGTTTGGGACACTTCAGTTCCTTCACCCCAAAGCTGGTCAAACCATGTCTTTATGGAGCTGGCTTTGCTCTTTTGGGAAGGCTTCCTACAAAACTATGAAGTATGTCAGCCAGAAGAACATTTTGTGAGGTCAGGTAATGATGTTTGAGAAGGCCTGGCCTTCAAATTCATCCCAAAGGTGTTCACTAGGGTTGAGGTCAGGGCTTTGTGCAGGACACTTGAGTTCTTTCATGACCTACTTAACACGTTTTTTTGGGATGGGAGGACCTCATTCTAAAGGTGTCCAGGGAGGGTTAAGGACAGGTATTGATGTTGGATGAGAAGACCTTCTACCAAAGGCCTTCCAAAAGTAGGGTTGAGGTCAGGGCTCTGTGTAGGACACTGGAGCTCCTCCACACCAAACGGGTCACACCATGTCTTTATGGAGCTGGCTTTGTACACAGAGGGGGCACAGTCATGGTGGAACAGAAAAGGGTCTTCACCAAACTGTTCCCACAATGTGTTGTATGAGGGGGCAGTATAATTTCAGCCTAAACCTAACTAGTCATAAAAATGTCTCCTCCTAGCACCTATGCTGACTAACCTGTGTAAAGAAAGATGTATATACTTGTCTATTTTCATCCCCCTCCAATCTGGATCTCAAGATCCCCAATATCAGCTGCAGGGGAGAGAAGGGAGCCTATGGGGGACATCACCACTCCCAGGCATTCCCAGCTGTTGTAAGTGCTCTCTCCTCTCCCCTGCAGCTGCCACTGGCTGCCACAGGGGAACAAGTGACTGGATCGGAGTGGGCTGAATATAAGTCTATACATCTTCTTTTTTTGCACAGGTTAGTCAACATAGGTGTTGGGGGGGGGGGGGGATTTTTAAGACTTGGGTGGGTTTCGGCTGAAATTCTACTTAAGACTGGATGGGAAGAAATGCCAAATATTTTGTCAGATAAAGCGGCTCTCATACTGTATATTTTATCTGTGTTTTTGGCTTCTTTCCTGGAGTTCAGCTTTAAATCTGGCATCACGCACGCTGCTTTCTGCTATAGTATAGAGCACCTGTATACAGTACAGCTCGATGTGCACCAATGTACCTCTCTGCGGTCCTGCGTTCTATTTTTGGTCCTCCACACAGAGCCTTTTAGCGATTTATCTCTTCAGTACAGGAACACGCTGCATGCATGACATTTTTATAATCCATCCCCCTATGTGGCCCTAAAGGGCAGCAAGGTCTTAAGAAAGGGGATAATGTTGGAAATGAGATGGCATAGCAGGAGCCGTAGTGTGCTGACCACATGAGACTACCATTAGAGGAGCAGCTGATATTCATTTCATTATCCGGTGGATGAAAAGATCCAACATGATTGTGTAATGCTGTCTGGTCGAAAAAAAAAAATAGTGAATTGCTAACATTCGGAAAACCTCATCTGGAATTTGCAGTTCGGTTTTGGACTCCAGTTCACAGAAAGAATGTCGGGGAAAACTGGAGAGAGTGCAGAGAAGGATAATTAAACTGATATGAGCGGTGCATGGGGGGGGGGAGGGGGCTGGTTGTGTTGTGGTGGAGATTGGTGGTGACTGGAGTTGTGTATGGGTAAGCGGTCGTTTGGGTTGGCTTTGTAGTGGTGAAGAATAGCGTTGATGGAGGTTGGTTGTGTTGTGGGGGGATAAAGATTCTGGGGCTGGTTGTGTTGTGGTGAGGGATGGTGGTGGCTGTTGTTGGTTGGGTTGAGTTGGGGAATGGCAGTGACTGGGATTGGTTGTGTTGTGGGGGACGGTGGTGACTGGGATTGGGTGTGTTGTGGTGGGGGACGGCGGTGACTGGGATTGGGTGTGTTGTGGTGGGGGACGGTGGTGACTGAGATTGGGTGTGTGGTGGGGGACGGCGGTGACTGGGATTGGGTGTGTTGTGGTGGGGGATGGTGGTGACTGGGATTGTGTGTGCTGTGGTGGGGGACGGTGGTGACTGGGATTGGTGTGTTGTGGTGGGGGGCGGCGGTGACTGGGATTGGGTGTGTTGTGGTGGGGGACGGTGGTGACTGGGATTGGGTGTGTTGTGGTGGGGGGCGGCAGTGACTGGGATTGGGTGTGTTGTGGTGGGGGGCGGCGGTGACTGGGATTGGGTGTGTTGTGGTGGGGGATGGCGTGGATTGGGTTGGCTTTGTTGTGGGGGATAAAGGTTACTGGGGATGGTTGAGGTGAGGGATGGTGGTGGCTGTCATTGGTTGTGTGGAGTTGGGGAATGGCAGTGACTGAGGTTGGGTGTGTTGTGGTTGGGATGGCGGTGACTAGGTTTGGGTGTGTTGTGGTGGGTGGCTGCGGTTGGTTGTGGTGGTGGGGGGGGTGTCGGTGGCTGCGATTGTTTTGTGGTGGGGGGGTGGTGGTGGCTGCAGTTGGTTGTGGTGGGGGGGTGGTGGTGGCTGCAGTTGGTTGTGGTGGGGGGGTGGTGGTGGTGGCTGCAGTTGGTTGTGGTGGGGGGTGGCGTGGCTGCAGTTGGTTGTGGTGGGGGGGTGGCGTGGCTGCAGTTGGTTGTGGTGATGGTGGCTGTGGTTGGTTGTGTTGTGGTGGGGGGGTGGCGGTGGCTGCGGTTGGTTGTGTTGTGGTGGGGGGGTGGCGGTGGCTGCGGTTGGTTGTGTTGTGGTGGGGGGGTGGCGGTGGCTGCGGTTGGTTGTGTTGTGGTGGGGGGGTGGCGGTGGCTGTGGTTGGTTGTGTTGTGGTGGAGGGGGTGGCGGTGGCTGTGGTTGGTTGTGGTGGAGGGGGTGGCGGTGGCTGCGGTTGGTTGTGTTGTGGTGGGGGGGTGGCGGTGGCTGCGGTTGGTTGTGTTGTGGTGGGGGGGTGGCGGTGGCTGCGGTTGGTTGTGTTGTGGTGGGGGGGGTGGCGGTGGCTGCGGTTGGTTGTGTTGTGGTGGGGGGGGTGGCGGTGGCTGCGGTTGGTTGTGTTGTGGTGGGGGGGTGGCGGTGGCTGTGGTTGGTTGTGTTGTGGTGGAGGGGTGGCGGTGGCTGCGGTTGGTTGTGTTGTGGTGGGGGGGTGGCGGTGGCTGTGGTTGGTTGTGTTGTGGTGGAGGGGGTGGCGGTGGCTGTGGTTGGTTGTGGTGGAGGGGGTGGCGGTGGCTGCGGTTGGTTGTGTTGTGGTGGGGGGGTGGCGGTGGCTGCGGTTGGTTGTGTTGTGGTGGGGGGGTGGCGGTGGCTGCGGTTGGTTGTGTTGTGGTGGGGGGGGTGGCGGTGGCTGCGGTTGGTTGTGTTGTGGTGGGGGGGGTGGCGGTGGCTGCGGTTGGTTGTGTTGTGGTGGGGGGGTGGCGGTGGCTGTGGTTGGTTGTGTTGTGGTGGAGGGGTGGCGGTGGCTGCGGTTGGTTGTGTTGTGGTGGGGGGGTGGCGGTGGCTGTGGTTGGTTGTGTTGTGGTGGGGGGGTGGCGGTGGCTGCGGTTGGTTGTGTTGTGGTGGGGGGGTGGCGGTGGCTGTGGTTGGTTGTGTTGTGGTGGGGGGTGGCGGTGGCTGCGGTTGGTTGTGTTGTGGTGGGGGGGTGGCGGTGGCTGTGGTTGGTTGTGTTGTGGTGGAGGGGGTGGCAGTGGCTGCGGTTGGTTGGGTTGTCACACCATGTCTTTATGGAGCTGGATTTGTACACAGGGGGAGCTCAGTCTTGCTGGAACAGAAAAGGGTCTTCACCAAACTGTTACCAGAAGGTTGGAAGAGCCCAATTGTTAACAATGTCTTTGTATGATGGAGTATTAATAGGACCCTTCACTGGAGACACCTGAACTCCATCATTTTGAAGAGGGGGTTCACATACTTTTGACCATATAGTGTTTGGTTGCAATGTACAACACCTTTTTCTTTCCTCTTAGAGCCCTGATGAAGCCCCAGTAGGATGGTGAAATGCGTCAGTTAGCGGAGCTTGGTGCAGTGTCATTAACAGTTCTTTTTATTGCCTTAGAAAACAGCAGGGCGTGGCCTCCCATCATGAAATGTGTGAAACAAAGATCCAGAAAATGATTCCCTGTTTCTCCTCCCCTTTTATGTAGGAGCTCAGTGATTGGATGATCTTTCTATTTTGGCAGGTGCAGCCTCCCCCTCTTCTACCAGCACTCTCAGAAGAATATCCCTGCGACGTTCATTTTCAGTGGAGCCTTGGTGAAGTTTGGACAAGGATTTGGAAAAACAAATATATTTACTACGAAGCCTGACCCCCCTAAGAAGGTGATTACTGATGATCGATGTCCTGGTGTTATGGTGGCTCCGGACTCACCAGTGTGTCTACTACAGAGTGGTGAAGCCGAACTCCAGGCAGACTTGTAGAAAACCATTTGATATATTTCTGTACTCATGAAGGGCCTGTTCACATCTGAGAGCCTCACTGAGCAGATTATTGAAACCTTTACTAATCAATAGAGTTCTGTTCACCGAGGTGGGATTGTGAGGCGGTGGAAGTGATGTCTGCAGAAAACCATCTCCACTGCATGCCAGAGACATCGGCTCTCCAACACTCCTCCGCACTAACGCGTTCTACCCAAAAGAGGGTTTACTCAGAGATCACCTCTAGGTGATCAGTGCCCATAAAGGCTGCCTATCGGTGCCACCTAATGAGTGCAGCCTTGTAGGTACCCATTACTACCGCCCATCAGTGCCCAAAAAGGCTGCCTATCAGTGCCGCATATTAGTGCAGCCTTGTCAGTACCCATCAGTGCCGCCCATCAGTGCCCGTAAAGGCTGCATATTAGTGCCTCCTCATCAGTGCTGCCTCGTCGGTGCCCATCGCTACCGCCCATCAGTGCCCAAAAAGGCTGCCTATCAGTGCCGCATATTAGTGCAGCCTTGTCAGTACCCATCAGTGCCGCCCATCAGTGCCCGTAAAGGCTGCATATTAGTGCCTCCTCATCAGTGCTGCCTCGTCGGTGCCCATTGCTACCGCCCATCAGTGCCCAAAAAGGCTGCCTATCAGTGCCGCATAATAGTGCTGCCCGTCAGTGCCCATAAAGGCTGCCTATCAGTGCAGCCTTGTCAGTGCCCATTGGTGGTGCCCATAAAGGCTGCCTATCAGTGCCTCCTCATCAGTGCCACCTAATGAGTGCTGCCTCATCAGTGCACATCAGTCCAGCCTTGTCAGTGCCCATAAAGGCTGCCTATCAGTGCCGCATATTAGTGCAGCCTCGTCAGTGCCACCTAATGAGTGCAGCCTCGTCAGTGCCCATAAGGGCTGCCTATCAGTGCCGCATATTAGTGCCACCTAATGAGTGCAGCCTCGTCAGTGCCCATCTGTGCTGCCCATCAGTGCCCATAAAGGCTGCATATTAGTGGTGTCTCATCAGTGCAGCCTCAGTGCCCATAAAGGCTGCCAATCAGTGCCACCTAATGAGTGCTGTCTCATCAGTGCACATCAGTGCCGCCTCGTCAGTGCCCATAAACACTGCCTATCAGTGCCATCTAATGAGTGTAGCCCCGTCAGTGCCCATAAAGACTGCCTATCAGTGCCACCTAATGAGTGCTGCCTCATCAGTGCAGCCTTGTCAGTGCCCCCAAAGGCTGCCCTTCCGTTGCCGCATATTAGTGCCTCCTCATCAGTGCCACCTAATGAATGCAGCCTCGTCAGTGCCGCCCATCAATGCCCATAAGGGCTGCCTATCAGTCCCCATCAGTGCTGCATATCCGTGCCACATATTGGTGCCTTCTCATCAGTGCAGCCCCACAGGTGCCCATCAGTGCCCGTAAGTGCAGCCTCATCAGCGCACATCAGTGATGTAGAAAAACTGACATATTTACAAAATTTTATAACCAAAAAAAACCTTTTTTTTTTTTTTTTTTTAAATCTGTCTTTTTTCGTAGGGAGGGAGGGGGGGAGGAGGGCGGGGGGGGTGCCCGGTATTGAAGGGGCTCAATAACATTCAGTTACAACATGGCTTGTGCAGCAATCGTATATATGCTTTAATTATTAGCTTTTTTATTTTATTTTTTTTTAGTGGACGTGCCCTTTAAGTACGAGGCACTTTGCTTGCAAATTTGATATATATATATATATATATATATATTTTTTTATTATTTATTTGAAGCTGAAGTGAGAATGGATGAGCGGGGAGATGGCTGTCATGTTTGGTGAAGTGGCGCCGCTCCCGCTCTGTTCTCCTCCCTCCGGGGGGAATTGATGGAAATCAGGTTCATTGCAGGGTTACAGCTAAAAAAAAAAAAAAAAAAAGCAAACAAACACAAAAAAAAGTTCTGTCCTGACGTGACGCCGGATCCCTTTGTAGAAGGGGCGCCCCGGGGACGCGCCCGGAGGAGGACAGCAAGCCCGACGTTACATGGGCGGGGCTTTACCTCCCCTGCCACCAATCACAGCTCACCTTTTTTTGTCGGTAATGTTTTTTTTAAATTATTGTTATTCCTTTTGTAATCTCACTTCTTCCTTTTTTTTTTTTATATATTTCTTTCATCTAAAGGTGATGATGACCAAACGCACTAAAGACATGGGCAAGTTCAGCTCGGTCACCGTGTCCACCATCGATGAAGAGGAGGAGGAGATCGAAGCTGTAAGTAGAACCTCCAGGAGAACAACACTTGGGATCTCCTCCATTTCTTTACATCGGAATACACAGAGGAACAGAGGGGAGGAATGAAGTGTCTGAGACCAGGTCTTCTCTCTCATCTGACGACGTTGCCCATAGCAACCAAACAGATTCTAGCGTTTTTTGTTTTTTTTTCCCCACACAGCTTAGAAAGTGAACATTTTATAACATGATTGTTGTTCCCCAATGTATCACAACTAGAGCCGGTCTATGTTTGATGTGGACCAGCACCAGAGTTGCCGTAGTGGAGGGCGGCCACCAGCACCATAGCAACCAATCACATCCAAGTTTACTGTCCTTTAGACTTTAGGGGGTCCGGAGTGGATAGTGGGAGGAGAAAATTCCCCAGCGGGAGTGAAAAAAATTACATAGTGCCTGTAGTTAGTGGAAGGAGGAATAGTGCCCCATCATTGGTATCAGTGGGAGGAATAATGCCCCATCATTGGTATCAGTGGGAGGAATAGTGTCCCATCATTGGTATCAGTGGGAGGAATAGTGTCCCATCATTGGTATCAGTGGGAGGAATAGTGTCCCATCAATTGGTATCAGTGGGAGGAATAGTGTCCCATCATTGGTATCAGTGGGAGGAATAGTGTCCCATCATTGGTATCAGTGGGAGGAATAGTGTCCCACCATTGGTGTCAGTGGGAGGAATAGTGTCCCATCATTGGTGTCAGTGGGGGAATAGTGTCCCATCATTGGTATCAGTGAGAGGAATAGTGTCCCATCATTGGTGTCAGTGGGAGGAATTGTGTCCCACCATTGGTGTCAGTGGGAGGAATAGTGTCCCATCATTGGTGTCAGTGGGAGGAAATAGTGCCCCATCATTGGTGTCAGTGGGAGGAATAGTGCCCCATCATTGGTGTCAGTGGGAGGAATAGTGTCCCATCATTGGTGTCAGTGGGAGGAATAGTGTCCCATCATTGGTATCAGTGGGAGGAATAGTGCCCCATCATTGGTGTCAGTGGGAGGAATAGTGCCCCATCATTGGTGTCAGTGGGAGGAATAGTGTCCCATCATTGGTATCAGTGGGGGGGTAATGGAACCCCACGATTGGTGTCAGCGGTTGGACTCATCCAGGGTGGTATTTAGTTGATCGCTGTGCCCGCCGTGGTCCCCTCTGAGGTTTTCTCTCTTATATTCGGTATTTTGTACAATTCTGGGATCTCACATGTCGTCTTCTCTCATTCAGAGGGAAATCGCCGATTCTTACGCTCAGAACGCCAAAGTCATCGAGAAGCAACTGGAAAGGAAAGGAATGAGCAAGAGGAGACTGCAGGAACTGGTAGGTGGAATGACCACAACCCCCTTTTATAGCCTGAGAATGCCGGGATAGATTGGGTGGGATGATCTGAGATGAATGGTCAGTATAGACCACCATGTGGCCAAAGGTTTGTGGACCAATCACACCTATCTGACCTTGTTGGCCATCTGGTTACAGAACCATGAAGCCCCATCGCCCCTTCCCAGACCTGAACACCTGGTCTTCACTATTCGGAGGGGCGCACATACTTCTGGGCATAGAATGGGTCTGACAATCGGCTGTCCACACACGTTTGGCCATGGAGTGTGCTTTATCCTTGCTTTGAACTCCCTGGAAGTTCAGGCATTTCTGTGACCAAGCTCCGGTGGGCGGGACGAAACGCGCGGCCGGAGCAGCGCTGGCTGAGGCCACACATACACACTGTGGCAGCACTGGGTCAGTTTGAGAGGCGTCTCCTCTTTTCCGGGCAGATGAGTGTGGTGTGAATTGTAATGTTAAGCTAGGGCAGTGATGGCGAACCTTGGCACCCCAGATGTTTTGGAACTACATTTCCCATGATGCTCATGCACTCTGCAGTGTAGGTGAGCATCATGGGAAATGTAGTGGGATTAGAAGCGGGGGGGGGCTGAGCTTGCTGAGTCACTGCAGGGAGGGGGGAGCTAAGCTTGCTGAGTCACTGCAGGGAGGGGGGAGCTGAGCTTGCTGAGTCACTGCTGGTAAGGGGGGAGCTGTGCTTGCTGAGTCACTACAGGGAGGGGGAGCTGAACTTGCTGAGTCACTGCTGGTAAGGGGGGAGCTGAGCTTGCTGAGTCACTGCAGGGAGGGGGAGCTGAGCTTGCTGAGTCACTGCTGGGAGGGGAGCTGAGCTTGCTGAGTCACTGCAGGGAAGGGGGAACTGAACATGGTGAGTCACTGCTGGGAGGGGGGAGCTGTGCTTGCTGAGTCACTGCTGGGAGGGGGGAGCTGAGCTTGCTGAGTCACTGCAGGGAGGGGGGAGCAGAGCTTGCTGAGCAGCAGAGGCAAACGCTCAAACAATTTTGTTGCTTTTTTTGTGAATTATAAGGATAAACTTCCCTATACTGCAGAGATCAGCTGTGACTTGTTTTTCAGCTGACCTTGTGCTTGTTATGTAAATCCTTCTACCAATGGCGGGGGGCGGGGATTATCTGCCCACACAAGCCAGCTGAAGTACTTCTTTCAGGCCGCAATTTCCGAGTCCCCCCGGAAGACCCCGATCCCTGAGAATACGACTCTCGTCCTCCATCCTATTCATCTCCAGCCCTTTGTGAAGGACGTGCGCAGTCCGCCTCGCTCTTCTCGCCATTGTACACCGGCGCCCTCGGCTTTGTTTTGTCTCCGGAGTCTGAGGACGCCGCTAGTTATGCTGTTGACGGTTTGCAGGCGGGACGATCGCACAATGATGGGGCTTCCTGAGGTCATTCATTGAGCGTATTTAAAGCCGAGCTCCAAGGCAGATCACTAAACGCGCAGAGGGATCGATCGAGGAGAGATGCTTTACATGACAAAGGCCATCCATCCAGAGGACACCACTTATAGTTAAAGCAGACCTTCCATTACATTTTGGAAGCCTCTTTCCTCTCACCTCCCCCATACCCCCACCCCCTTACAGATTTTTTTTTTTTTTTTTATTTCCTACCTTTATTTTATATGAAAAATGGTGCATCGCCAATCCAATAATCAACAATTACCACAAAACAAAATCTAATAAGTCCAAATAAATAAGCTCAGAAACAAGTGACAGTCCACAGGTGGTGAGTGGAATCTTCATCCACACTCGATCAAATTAGTTTCTTTTATAGACCGTGACATCACAGTGGTCCACCACCATATGCTTGTCCTTCCTCCTCCCCCCCCCGTACGATGCCAGATGTGACGAAACGCAAAGGGCGGAGCCATCGCTCGTGACGTCATCGCACACATTTTGCTTTCTGGAAGTCCCGGGCCCGGCTTTTCTTTGTACAAATATGCGGCCTCTCTGCGGGTGGGCATTGGTGCCGAGTGGCCGCTTAATTGCGTGCATTAGTGCAAAACAGCTGTACCCTTCTTCCCCCCCCCCCCCCCCCCCAGCCTCCTGGCAATGCATCCCAGAAGGCTACCAGGCAAAGGTGCAAAACTCCTGCAGGGTCTCCCTACTATGGCAACCTGTAATAGGAAAGACCTGGTGCCGGATCCTGCGCAGACGGAGATATGGCCTCCATATTTTTCACATTGCATGTTGGAACATCTTGTGAGTTTGGTGCGTACGATCCTTCAGCCACATGGCACTGGTGATGTGTATCCCGGGGGGGATGCTAGGGGTGGAGGGGGGGGGGAGAGGTTGCTGCATGAACCAGGAAGAGACAGTCGGCTCTCAGTGACAGTAAAAACCAAAGATGGCGGACGGGACATGCAATGGATGAGCGTTGGGGGGAGAAAAGGACATCGCAGGAGTTGCTGAACTTCAAAGCATCAAAAGGTAAGAAGGAGGGGTGGTTGTCATTGGGAGCCGACTGTTCCTTCCTGGTTCATGTAACCACCCCTCCTTCTTACCTTTGGTGCTCCTTTATCCAAAATAACTATACTTAGTTGTCCTTTTTTCCCCCAATGCTCATCCGTTGCATATTCCATCCGCCATCTTTGTTTTCTTTTTCCAAAATGAAAACATCCAATGACAAAGGAACACCAAAGGTAAGAAGGAGGGGTGGTTGTCATTGGGAGCCGACTGTTCCTTCCTGGTTCATGTAACCACCCTTCCTTCTTACCTTTGGTGTTCCTTTGTCATTGGATCTTTTCATTATGGATAAAGAAAACAAAGATGGCGGATGGAATATGCAACGGATGAGCATTGGGAGATCAAAAGGTAAGAAGGAGGGGTGACTCATTGGGAGTTGACTGTCTCTTCCTGGTTCATGTAACCACCCCTCCTTACCTTTTTGATGTTCCTTTATCCAAAATAACTATACTTAGTTGTGCTTTTCTCCCCCAATGCTCATCCATTGCATATTCCATCTGCCATCTTTGTTTTCTTTATCCAAAATGACAAGATCCAATGACAAAGGAACACCAAAGGGTAAGAAGGAGGGGTGACTCATTGGGAGTTGACTGTCCCTTCCTGGTTCATGTAACCACCCCTCCTTCTTACCTATTGATGCTCCTTTATCCAAAATAACTACTTACTTAGTTGTCCTTTTCTCCCCCCAATGCTCATCCATTGCATATTCCATCCGCCATCTTTGTTTTCTTTGTCATTGGGAGCCGACTATCTCTTCCTATTTCATGCAAAGAAAACAAAGATGGCCGATGGATATGCAATGGATGAGCATTGAGGGAGAAAAGGATAACTAAGTATAGTTATTTTGGATAAAGAAACATCAAAAGGTAAGAAGGAGGGGTGGTTGCATGAACCAGGAAGGGACAGTCGACTCCCAATGACAGCCACCCCTCCTTCTTACCTTTGGATGTTCCTTTATCCTAAATAACTATACTTGTTGTCCTTTTCTCCCCCAATGCTCATCCATTTCATATTCCATCGGCCATTTTTGTTTTCTTTATCCAAAATGACAAGATCCAATGACAAAGGAACACCAAAGGTAAGAAGGGGAGGGGTGGTTATCATTGGGAGCCGACTGTCTCTTCCTGGTTCATGTAACCACCCCTCCTTACCTTTTGATGCTCCTTTATCCAAAATAACTACTTCCTTAGTTGTCCTTTTCTCCCCCAATGCTCATCCATTGCATATTCCATCCGCCATATTTGTCTTCTTTTGTCATCGGGAGCCGACTGTCTCTTCCTGGTTCGTGCAAAGAAAACAAAGATGGCGGATAGAATATGCAATGGATAAGCATTGGGGGGAGAAAAGGACAACTAAGGAAGTATAGTTATTTTGAATAAAGGAACACCAAAGGTAAGGAGGAGGGGTGGCTGTACGAACCAGGAAGAGACAGTCGGCTTCCAATGACAAAGAAAAGAAAGATGGCGGACGGGACATGCAATGGATGAGCGTTGGGGGGAAGAAAAAGACAATGCAGACGTCCCTTAAATTGTAAATATATTTATCTTGGATAATTTCAGGGACTTCTGCATTGTCTTTTTCTTCCCCCAACACTCATCCATTGCTTGTCCCGTCCGCCATCTTTCTTTTCTTTGTCATTGGAAGCCGACTGTCTCTCCCTGGTTCGTACAGCCACCACCCACTTCTTACCTTTTTTTGATGCTCCTTTTAGCCAAGATAAATATACTCACAAGTTCAGCAACTCCCGCGTTGTCCTTTTCTCCCCCCAACTCTCATCCATTGCATGTCCCGTCCGCCATCTTTGTTTTTATTGTCGTTGGGAGCCGACTGTCTCTCTCTCTTCCTGGTTCGTACAAAGAAAACAAAGATGGCGGATGGAATATGCAATGGATGAGCATTGGGGGAGAAAAAGACAACTAAGGAAGTATAGTTCGTTTGCATAAAGGAACATCAGAGGTAAGAAGGGGGGGGGGGGGGGTGGAGGTGGCTGTCATTGGGAGTCGACTGTCTCTTCCTGGTTTGTGCAGCCACACACCCCCCCCCCCCACTTCTTAGCTTTTTGCTCCTTTATCCACAATAAATATATTTACAGTTTCAGGGAAGTCTGCATTGTCTTTTTCTTCCCCCATCGCTCATCCATTGCTTGTCCTGTCCGCCATCTTTCTTTTCTTTGTTGTTGGGAGCCAACTGTCTCTTCCTTTTTTGTACAAAGAAAATAAAGATGGCGGATGGAATATATAATGGATGAGCATTGGGGGAGAAAAGGACAACTAAGTATAGTTATTTTGGATAAAGGAACCCCAAAGGTAAGGGGGAGGGGTGGTAGCACGAACCAGGAAGGGTCAGTCGGCTCCCAATGACAAAGAAATCAAAGATGGCGGATTGAATATGCATTGGATGAGCATTGTGGGAGAAAAGCACAACCAACTAAGTATAGTTATTTTGGATGAAGGAACATCAAAGGTAAGAAGTGGGGGGTGGTTGCATGAACCAGGAAGGGACGGTCGGCTCCCAATGACAACCACACCTCCTTCTTACCTTTCGGTGTTCTTTTTGTCATTGGATCTTGTCATTTTGGATAAAGGAAACAAAGATGGTGGATGGAATTTGCAATGGATGAGCTTTGGGGGGGGGGGGGGGGGGAGGTATAGTTATTTTGGATAAAGGAACACCAAAGGTAAGGAGGAGGGGTGGTTGCACGAACCAGGAAGGGACAGTCGGCTTTCAATGCCAGTGAAAAAAAAAAGATGGCGGACAGAACATGCAATGGATGATGAGTGTTGGGGGAAGAAAAAGACCCTGAAATTGTAAATATATTTATCATGGATAATTTCAGGGACTTTGTCTCCCCCCCCCCCCCAACGCTCATCCATTGCATGTTCCATCCGCCATCTTTGTTTTTATTGTCGTAGGGAGCCGATTGTCTC
Organism: Lithobates clamitans; assembly: GCA_037952925.1. NCBI lineage: Eukaryota > Metazoa > Chordata > Amphibia > Anura > Ranidae > Lithobates > Lithobates clamitans. The sequence goes on from JBBGZY010003629.1 coordinate 21,870, forward strand.
TTCCTGGTTCATGCAAAGAAAATAAAGATGGCGGATGGATATGCAATGGATGAGCATTGGGGGGAGAAAAGGACAACTAAGGAAGTATAGTTATTTTGGATAAAGGAACATCAAAGGTAAGAAGGAGGGGTGGTTACATGAACCAGGAAGTGACTGTCCACTCCCAATGACAGCCACCCCTGCTTCTTACCTTTGATGGTTCTTTATCCAAGATAACTATACTTGTTGTCCTTTTCTCCCCAACGCTCATCCATTTCATATTCCATCCGCCATCTTTGTTTTTATTGTCGTAGGGAGCCGACTGTCTCTTTCTGGTTCGTGCAAAGAAAACAAAGATGGCGGCTGGAATTTGCAATGGATGAGCATTGGGGGAGAAAAGGACAACTAAGGAAGTATAGTTAGTTATTTTGTATTTTGGATAAAGGAGCATCAAAGGTAAGAAGAAGGGGGGGGGGTGGCTGCCATTGGGAGCCGACTGTCTCTTCCTGGTTCGTACAAAGAAAACAAAGATGGCAGATGGAATATATAATGGATGAGCATTGGGGGAGAAAAGTACAAGTGTAGCTATTTCGGATAAAGGAAGACCAAAGGTAAGAAGGAGGGGTGGTTGCACGAACCAGGAAGAGTCAGTCGGCTCCCAATGACGAAGAAAACCAAAGATGGCGGATAGAATATGTAATGGATGAGTATTGGGGGGAGAAAAGGACAAGTGTAGCTATTTTGGATAAAGGAAGACCAAAGGTAAGAAGGAGGGGTGGTTGTACGAACCAGGAAGGGTCAGTCGACTCCCAATGACAAAGAAAACAAAGATGGCGGATGGAATATGCAATGGATGAGCATTGGGGGAGAAAAGCACAACTAAGTATAGCTATTTTGGATGAAGGCACATCAGAGGGTAAGGGGCGTATGTGTAATAAATTTCATGGGTGTGGAGGAAGTTCCGCTCTCAGGAAATGTAGTGGTATCATGTCCCCGCCCCCCCAGTCTGCTGATTGGACACGAAAGAATAGTCTGACCGATGAGGTCATCCCTCTGTTCACTTGACCTGAATACAGGAGGTGAGGGAGACGTATATATTTTTAGTACATTGATCGCTGGATTTCTTCAGCAGTTCACGAAATGATTTTACTTGTCCTGAGTTTCTGTTCGTCTCTCGGAGGAGGACGTCTGAATCGGGAGGCGCCCCTCGTTTCTCTGTCCTTGGAATTCGCAGAGTGACAGATTGTATTCGGGTCGCAGATGTCAGACGTTCCATTCCGTAGAATTTTCTATTTGGCCACGCGGTGCCGGTGGGGCTTCACTAGCGCCATATGTTTTCATCTCCTCCGCTCCAAATTAACGCTGATTTAATTTGATTCACTTGGTTTCTCTCACCAGGCTGAACTGGAAGCAAAGAAAGCCAAAATGAAGGGAACGCTGATTGACAACCAGTTCAAGTAGAAGAGACGTCCCGATCGAAGGCGACTTTCTTCTCGTCAGGCTTCCCAGGCGTAACGCGCGGTTTACAGGCTCATTGACAGGTGTGTGTGGCAGGATGGCGGCACCTTTCTCTGTGATTGGATCCCGCTGGGAGGACATCCCTACACCCCCCTTGTATCAAGAAGGAGGGGGAGGGGGAGGGCTACGCCAATTGTATATACTAGTAAATCTTTTATAAAAAGGGGGGAGTAACATGTTGGGGGGTGTAGACAAGTACACCTCTGTTTTTTGTTGGAAGGGGTAATACATTTTTTTTCTGTATCCGAATTACAATAACAAGGCCGTGTCCTTTCCGGTAGGAAAGATTTTTTACGTGTGTAGAAAAAAAAATGTAAAACCTTCAAATAAAAAACATCTATTCTTGGTTTGTTTTTTGTCTCCTTTAGTTGTTTTCAGAGAAATTGTCATTGCAAGTGATTGAGGTTTCAGACTTGTGCAGGTGTGCCTGGATACCACGGGAGGGATTATTCAGGGGCTGATGTCACATGGGAGGGATTATTCAGGGGCTGATGTCACATGGGAGGGATTATTAAGGTGCTGATGTCACATGGGAGGGATTATTAAGGGGCTGATGTCACACGGGAGGGATTATTAAGGGGCTGATGTCACACGGGAGGGATTATTAAGGTGCTGATGTCACACGGGAGGGATTATTAAGGTGCTGATGTCACACGGGAGGGATTATTCAGGGGCTGATGTCACATGGGAGGGATTATTAAGGGGCTGATGTCACATGGGAGGGATTAGTAAAGTGCTGGTGTCACATGGGAGGGATTAGTAAGGTGCTGATGTCACATGGGAGGGATTAGTAAGGTGCTGATGTCACATGGGAGGGATTAGTAAGGTGCTGATGTCACATGGGAGGGATTAGTAAGGTGCTGATGTCACATGGGAGGGATTAGTAAGGTGCTGATGTCACATGGGAGGGGATTAGTAAGGGGCTGATGTCACATGGGAGGAATTAGTAAGGTGCTGATGTCACATAGGAAAAAAAATATATATATTCTTATAAAAATAATTATATAAAATAATAAAAAAAAAATTAAAGCAGCCCTGTACACACCCCATATAAGAAGCACAGTGTGGGGTGAACATGTGTGTATATGTGTATATATATATATATATATATATATATATATATGTATATGTATATGTATATGTATATGTATATATATATATATATATATATATATATATATATATATATATATATATATATATATATATATATATATATATATATATATATATATATATATATATATATATATATATAATTTTTTTTTTTATAGGTTTAATAGACTCCCAATGTCAACAGCTTAAACATTAAATTAATAATTATATTTATATGTATATTTATATATATATATGTATGTGTGTGTGTGTGTGTGTATGTATATGTATATATATATATATACACACACACACACACACACACTCTCCCTGCTCAAAAAATGAAAGGCACATTTTCAAGACAGATCTCAATGGGGAAAAATAAATCTCATGCTGGATATCTATAATGGTATGGACTGGGTAAGGTGTTGGGATCTATATTGGTATGGACTGGGTAAGGTGTTGGGATCTATACTGGTATGGACTGTGTAAGGTGTTGGGATCTATACTGGTATGGACTGGGTAATGTGTTGGGATCTAAACTGGTATGGACTGGGTAATGGGTTAGGATCTATACTGGTATGGACTGGGTAAGGTGTTAGGATCTATACTGGTATGGACTGGGTAAGGTGTTAGGATCTATACTGGTATGGACTGGGTAAGGTGTTGGGATGGAAAGGATGCCCCATCGTTTGATGGAAATGAAAATCATCTCCCTACAGAGGGCTGAATTCAAAGACGCCCTGAGAATCAAATTGAAAAAAAATGATGCAGCAGGCGAGTCCATTTTGCTGAAATTTAATTGCAGCAACTCAGACTGGTCCTCAGTAGTTTGTATGGCCCCTCACGTGCTTGTATGCACGCCTGACAACGTCGGGGCATGCTCCTAATGAGATGACGGATGGTGTCCTGGGGTTATTTCCTCCCAGATCTGGACCAGGACATCACTGAGCTCCTGAACAGACTGAGGTACAACCTGGTGGCATCGGATGGACCGAACCATAATGTCCCCGAGGTGGCCTATTGTATTTAGGTCAGGCGAGCGTTGGGACCATTCAATGGTATCCATTCCTTCAACCTCCAGGAACTGTCTGCATACTCTCACCACATGAGGCCGGGCATTGTTGTGCCCCATGAGGAACCCAGGACCCACTGCACCAGCGTAGGGTCTGACAACGGGTCCAAGGATTTCATCCCGATACCTAATGGCTGTCAGGGTGCCATTGTCTAGACTGTAGAGGTCTGTGCCCCCATGGATATGCCTCCTCAGACCATCACTGACCCACCGCCAAACCGGTCATGCTGATCGATGTTACAGGCACCATAACGTTCTCCACGGCTTCTCCAGACCCTTTCACGTCTGTCACATGTGCTCAGGGTGAACCTGCTCTCATCGGTGAAAAGCCCAGGGCACCAGTGGTGGATCTGGCAAATCTGGTGTTCAATGGCAAATGCCAATCGAGCTCCACGGTGCCGGGCAGTGAGCGCAGTGCCCACTAGAGGAAGTCGGGCCCTCAGGCCACCCTCGTGAAGTCTGTTTCTGATTGTTTGGTCAGAGACGTTCACACCAGTGGCTATAGCAAACTATAGCGCGGTCATAGAAGGCACCGCTCCTTGGCTTTGAACCGGGTGCATGGTACGCTCGCCAATGAAAGGTTGAAGGAGATCCTTGAGGACAGGTATGACAAATTCCAATGGATTTGGCAGCCCTGGATAGACCACCTTCCGCCCTCTCAATACTTGATTTCTAGACCTGTAAAGGTTCCATGTGATACAGAGTAAGAAAAAACACTGTATTTCCTTTCCTTTCCTTTTTTTTCTTTTCCTTTTCCTTCCTTCCTTCTTTCCTTCCTCGTTCATTTTACATTGTATTTTTTTTTTTTTTAATGTAACTGCCGACTCCCAAACTGTCATTTGAAGTAAAACACACAGCCAATTATTATTCTCCACAATTTTGTTATTGTGCATTATATCTGCCAATAGAACTTAACCAAAAAGTGCATTTTATGCATCCAAAAATATATCAAATCATTATTATTCAACCAAAAAAAATAAAATAAAAGCCGGAGGCATGTGTCCTGCTTCTTAATATAGGGGGTCACCAATGCCAAGAGTTGGTGAAAGCAGGGGTCCGTCATCCGGAGATAATTCCGAAAATCATCCGGATTATTCTCCTGGAGCTCCCACAGCAAAGGCATATGAAATAATTGGTCACAATTAATAAAGCAACCAATTTTTGGTCCAAGAAATCCTCCTCCTCCTCCTGTTCCTGGACTGGACTTGGGTCAAAGCAATAACTTCAAGGCCAATAATAAATAGCACGTTATCTCCTCCAATTCCGCAACATGGCTGGTTGACGAACGGCCGTTCAGAAACAAACTTGAAAAGCGTGAAATGAAAAGCCCAAATCAACACTCGCCAAACTCAGATACTTTAGCAAGGCAGTGGTGGTCTTGGAGGTGTGTTTGGGGTCGTTATCATGTTGGAATACTGCCCTGCAGCCCAGTCTCTGAAGGGAGGGGATCTCATGTGACTCGTTAGTGTTACAAGGTCTCAGGTGTGAATGGGGAGCAGGTGGGTTAAATTTGGTGTTATCGCTCTCACTCTCTCATACTGGTCACTGGAAGTTCAACATGGCACCTCATGGCAAAGAACTCTCTGAGGATCTGAAAAAAAAGAATTGTTGCTCTACATAAAGATGGCCTAGGCTATAAGAAGATTGCCAAGATCCTGAAACTGAGCTGCAGCACAGTGGCCAAGACCATAGACCAAAACCAAGACCAGCGGTGTAACAGGACAGGTTCCACTCAGAACAGGCCTCGCCATGGTCCACCAAGGAAGTTGAGGTCACGTGATCAGCGTCATATCCAGAGGTTGTCTTTGGGAAATAGACGTATGAGTGCTGCCAGCATTGCTGCAGAGGTTGTAGGGGTGGGGGGTCAGCCTGTCAGTGCTCAGACCATACGCCGCACACTGCATCAAATTGGTCTGCATGACTGTCATCCCAGAAGGAAGCCTCTTCTAAAGATGATGCACAAGAAAGTCCACAAACAGTTTGCTGAAGACAAGCAGACTAAGGAGATGGATTACTGGAACCATGTCCTGTGGTCTGATGAGACCAAGATAAACGTATTTGGTTCAGATGGTGACAATCGTGTGTGGCGGCAACCAGGTGAGGAGGACAAAGACAAGTGTGTCTTGTCTACAGTCAAGCATGGTGGTGGGGGTGTCATGGTCTGGGGCTGCATGAGTGCTGCCGGCACTGGGGGGGCTACAGATCATTGAGGGAACCATGAATGCCAACATGTACTGTGACATACTGAAGCAGAGCATGATCCCCTCCCTTCAGAGACTGGACCGCAGGGAAGTATTCCAACATGATAACCACCCCAAACACACCTCCAAGACCACCACTGCCTTGCTAAAGAAGCTGAGGGTAAAGGTGATGGACTGGCCAAGCATGTCTCCAGACCTAAACCCTATTGATCATCTGTGGGACATCCTCAAATGGAAGGTGGAGGAGCACAAGGTCTCTAACATCCACCAGCTCTGTGATGTCATCATGGGGGAGGGGAAGAGGACTCCAGTGACAACCTGTGAAGCTCTGGTGACCTCCATGCCCAAGAGGGTTAAGGCAGTGCTGGAAAATAATGGTGGCCACACAAAATATTGACACTTTGGGCCCAATTTGGAGATTTTCACTTAGGGGTGTACTGACTTTTGCTGCCAGCGGTTTAGACATTAATGGCTGTGTGTTGAGTTATTTTGAGGGGACATCAAATTTACACTGTTATACAAGCTGTACACTCACTACTTTAGCCTCGGTTCACACCAGAGGCGGCACGACTTGCAGGTCGCCTCACCGAAGCGACCTGCACACGACTGCCGGGGCGACTTGCAAGACGACTTCTGTATAGAAGTCTATGCAAGTCGCCCCCAAAGTAGTACAGGAACCTTTCTTTTAAGTCGGAGCGACTTGCGTCGCTCCGATTAGAACGGTTCCATTGTACAGAACGGGAGGTGACTTGTCAGGCGGCTAGGTCGCCTGACAAGTCGCCCCCGTGTGAACCGAGCCTTACATTGTAGACAAGTGTCATTTCTTCAGTGTTGTCACATGAAAAGATAGAAGAAAAGATTTACAAAAATGTCACTGAGGGGTGTACTTACTTTTGTGAGATACTGTGTATATATATACGGTATATATATATATATATATATATATATATATATATAAAAAAAAATATATATATATATATATATATATGGAAAAAAGCCCAAAATGTTATTTTATTTCTGGCGGTTTAGTCCCACCCCTTGTAATATCCTTAATGGGACGCGCTGGCTAGGTAATCCGAAGCAAAGCCATCTGAGTTTATGACCAGCCGGAGATCCCTTCCACAGATTAAATTCATTCCATTTACTTTGCCCCCCTAACAGAACGGTGTCATTTTTTTTTCCTTTCTGCCCTTCACCTATCTGTTTCCTGCCAGGAAGGACGCCGGGGGAGTTGTCACCGCAGGCTGACACAGTGAATTGCGTCCCCTGTCACCCGGCGTCTTAATAAGCCATGACAGATTCTAGTTACAGAGCGGAGGCAGCATCTGTTTGTGTGTGCAAAATCAAGATTTGAGCCAGATGTGTAACGCCCCCCGTCACCCCCCCTAGGGAGGGCGAGCCTTGCCGATGCTGACAGGAGGGATACGGCTTCATGAGCTGGCAACGCTAAAAAAAAAAAACTTAACACTTTGGATGCAATGCGATTTTACCATCAACTGCCACCTGTTTTTTTTTTTTTTTTGACTTGCAGCAAAATTTTGGAGATCACCCAGCAGGGTGCAAGGTGGATCTTCATCCCTGAACCCCCAGGACCCTCACTACAGCGGAAAAAAAAAAAAAACCAACCCCCCGCCTAAAAAAAAAACATGTATTAAAAAAATGTAAAAAAAAACAACCAACCCCCCCCCCTAAAAAAAACGCATGTATTAAAAATAAGACATAAAAACAACCAACTCCCCCCCACCCCCTCTAAAAAAACACATGCAATAAAATAAAGGAAGGCTTAAGGGCAGACTACTTGGTCTGTTTTCCACCGTCACTTCTTTACTGAAAGATCTGGGGTCTATGAGACCCCAAATCTCTCCTCTGCCCTTGAAAGCCTCCTATCATACCAAGATCGGCATGACCTGATTCTTCTTTCAAAGCAGGAGTGGTTAGTTGACATCCAACGTAAACCAGAAGTGACGAAAAATACTCGAGTTTAGAGGCAGGGAAAAAAAAAAAACACCCAACGCCCCTAGAAGTAACTTCAAAAACGCCCAGTGTGCATGAGGCCTTCAAATCACAACAAGCTATCTAGATTGCCTTGATAGAGTCCAGCCTGAAAAAAAAAAAGGAGGTGTCCCTGGGCGGGTGTGGGAGAGCAAAAAAAACCCTGAAAGAATGGAACTGGAAGGCCAACCCTTCACATCAGCTGGGAAACCAGGAATGGTTAGTTGACACCCAGCGAAACCAGAAGTGACGAAACATACTGGGCGGGTGTGGGAGAGCGATGGAACTGGAAGGCCAACCCTTCACATCAGCTGGAAAACCAGGAATGGTTAGTTGACACCCAGCGAAACCAGAAGTGACGAAACATACTGGGCGGGTGTGGGAGAGCGATGGAACTGGAAGGCCAACTCTTCACATCAGCTGGAAAACCAGGAATGGTTAGTTGACATCCAGCGAAAACCAGAAGTGACGAAACATACTTGAGTTTAGAGGCAGGGAAAAAAAAAAACAAGCGCCCAACGCCCCTAGAAGTAACTTCAGAAACGCCCAGTGTGCATGAGGCCTTCAAATCACAACAAGCTATCTAGGTTGCCTTGATAGAGTGAGAAAAAAAAAAAACGTGTCCCTGGACGGGTGTGGGAGAGCGATGGAACTGGAAGGCCAACCCTTCACATCAGCTGGAAAAGGTTAATGATGACCGACGTACACCAGATCTGTTAGACCAGTAGTTCTCAACCCTGTCCTCAAGTACCTCCACCAGGCCATGTTTTGAAGAATTTCTCTTAGCATAAATAGCTGTCCAAAATACCAAGCCATTGATTTTAAAGCACCTGAGCAAGATAAAGGAAAACCTGCAAACATGGCCTGTTGGGGGGTACTTGAGGACAGGGTTGAGAACCTCTTTATTAGACAATACTTCACAAACATGGTCCACCTGATATCACGTATTAGCCTGGGTTCTATGATCTCCAGTGATATGATGACCTTAAGGAATTAGGAGACTCAAAACCAACACTCAGATCACCAACATACAATTCCAATCCAGTACCAACCACCAATCCACCAATGTCCACCCATATCGCTCCCGGTCCAGAAGATAGCACAGGTCATCATTAATCTTCTCTAGCTAATGATGGGTTGGCCTTCCCATTCCTTTCTTTTGTTTATTTTTTTTTTGCTCTCCACACCCACCCAGGTACATATTTTTCAAGTCGGGCTCAATCTAGGGTGACTTTGAAACATGTTAAGCGGGATAGATAGATCCCCCTTTCAGAATACCATATTGAACAATCTGCACAAATATTGAGTTCTTATATCGGTAGAGGAGGTGGCCATCGTTCCATGATTTTTGCTAAGTTACACTGTGACTTACTTGGTTTTAACTGTTTTTATATGTAGTATCTAATACAATTATTCATTTTATAATAGTTGTAATCCTTGTGGTGCCTATAAAGTCCATATGCTGTTCTGTTTTTCTATGTTCTGAAATCAGGACGTGGCAGCCACCACCAGTTCTGGTTTAGTGGACCTCCACATTTCCACCCAATGGAGATCCATTTTTTTCGTTTTTTTGAGATCCCCTTGCCCAATCTCGGACATAAGTTGACACTAAAACTTACAAATATGGAAATTCTGTAGGGCTGTACATATGAGATGAGGCAAATTCTGGGTAAGTGCATACGCCTTGGGGGGGGGGGGGGGGGCCATGTACAGACACCGGATAACCAAAGTGACCCCACAACAAAGTTCAACCCAATAGACAATACACCTCGCCGCTTTGGTAATGTTGCATCCTGGTTTGAAAATGATAGGATTTTACTGAAAAGTTATCCCGCTATGCAAAGCCGAGGCAATTCCTCAGAAGAGCATCCGGTTGTAATTACTTTACACAAGCATCTTCTCTGAACTCGGGGAAAGAGAGGGGAACGTATTAACGCCGGATAATTAAATGTGAGGACTTGCAGACTGTCAGCCAAGCAGCTAAATTAAAATGTCTGAGGTCTGATGTGTTGAAAAATAAAGATAAGTCAGAAAGGACGGCCACTTTCAACATTGCTTTGGTGGGGATCTGTTTAGCATTCGATTGCGTTGTGAGTAAAAGTAACAAAAAGGAAGCCAAAGCTTCAATGTGAATATACAGAAATATCATTAAAATATATGATAAAAAAGAAACATATTTACCATTTTCTGCTGACTTTATATACACTATACGTCCACCTACCTGTATGGCCAAGTATGTGGACATCTGATCATCACACCTACCTATATGGCCAAGTATGTGGATATCTGATCATCACACCTACCTATATGGCCAAGTATGTGGATATCTGATCATCCCACCTACCTATATGGCCAAGTATGTGGATATCTGATCATCACACCTACCTATAAGTTCAAGTATGTGGATATCTGATCATCACACCTACCTATATGGCCAAGTATGCGGACATATGATCTTTACACCTACATATATGGCCAAGTACGTGGACATCTGATCATCCCACCTACCTATATGGCCAAGTATGTGGACATCTGATCATCCCACCTACCTGTATGGCCAAGTATGGGGACATCTGATCATCCCACCAACCTCTATGGCCAAGTATGTGGACATCTGATCATCCCACCTACCTTTATGGCCAAGTATGTGAACATATGATCATCCCACCCACCTGTATGGCCAAGTATGTGGACATCTGATCACCACACCTACCTATATGGCCAAGTATGGGGAAATCTGATCATCCCACCCACCTGTATGGCCAAGTATGTGGACATCTGATCACCACACCTACCTATATGGCCAAGTATGGGGAAATCTGATTATCCCACCTACCTGTATGGCCAAGTATGTGGACATCTGATCACCACACCTACCTATATGGCCAAGTATGGGGACATCTGGTCATCCCACCTACCTGTATGGCCAAGTATGTGGACATATGATCATCCCACCTACCTGTATGGCCAAGTATGTGGACATCTGATCATCCCACCTACCTATATGGCCAAGTAGGTGGACCTCCGATCTTTACACCTACCTATATGGCCAAGTATGTGGACATCTGATCATCCCACCTACCTGTATGGCCAAGTATGTGGACATCTGATCATTCCACCTACCTATATGGCCAAGTATATGGATATCTGATCATCCCACCTACCTATATGTTCAAGTATGTGGACATTTGATCATCCCACCTACCTATATGGCCAAGTTTGTGGACATCTGATCATCACACCTACCTACAGTGCCTTGAAAAAATATTCATACCCCACCTACCTATATGGCTAAGTATGTGGACATCTAATCATTCCATCTACCTATATGTCAATATACAGTATGTGGACATCTGATCATCACATTATCCTATATGGCCAAGTATGTGGACATCTGATCATCACACCTGCCTATATGGCCAAGTATTTGGACATCTGATCATCCCACCTACCTGTATGGCCAAGTATGTGGACATCTGTTCATCCCACCTATCTCTATGGCCAAGTATGTGGACATCTGATCATCACTCCTACCTATAAGGTGGAAGTATGTGGACCCCCCCCCCCTCCCAATGATGGCATTCAGGTGAAGGGTACTGCTAAGCATACATCATATGAAGTCATTGTAGACAATTGTGCTCTTCCAACCTTGTGATAACAGTTTGGTGAAGACCTATTTCTGTTCCAGCACGACTGTGCACTGTGTACAAAGCCAGCTTCATGAAGACATGGTGTGACCAGTTTGGTGTGGAGGAACTCCACTGTCCTGCACAGATCCCTGACCTCATCCCGACTTAACACCTTCAAGATGAGTTGAAATGCTGATTGCGAGCCAGGTCTTATTCTTTTTTGGCACCCAATGCGAGGCCCAACATATGAGCCAGGTTGTCTCATTCAGCATTAGTACCTGACCTCACAATTGAACCAGCTCCATAAAGACATGGTTTGACCAGTTTGGTGTGGAGAAACTTAAGTGTCCTGCACAGAGCCCTGACTTCAACCCTACTGAACACCTTCGGGTTGAATTAGAATGACAATTACGAGCGAGGTCTCTTCCTCCAGCATCAGTACCTGACCTAAAAAATGGGCACAAATTCCCACAGACACCCTTCTCTCACTGATATGAGCCCCTACTCTGCCAACTGACACCAACTATGGGGTGCCATTTCTCCCACTGAAACCAATAAAGGGGCACTATTCCTCCTAATGAAGGGGACACTATTCCTCCCCTTGAATAGCAAATGTGGCAATGTTTACGCCCACTGATGCCAGCACAATTTTCACTCCTGCTGGCCATTGTTTGCCCCCCCAAAGTCTGAAGAACAATAAATTGGACCTTTATTTAGAAAGTTTGTAGACCCCTGTTCTTTTCCAACAAGTGAACACAAGTTCACACAGACACCCTCCAAAATCTTGTGGAAAGTCTTCTCAGAAGAGTGGTAGCGATAACACCAAATTTAACACACCTGCTCCCCATTCACACCTGAGACCTTGTAACACTAACGAGTCACATGACACCGGGGAGGGAAAATGGCTAATTGGGCCCAATTTGGAGATTTTCACTTAGGGGTGTACTGACTTTTGTTGCCAGCGGTTTAGACATTAATGGCTGTGTGTTGAATTATTTTGAGGGGACAGCAAATTTACACTGTTATACAAGCTGTACACTCACTACTTTACATTGTAGACAAGTGTCATTTCTTCAGTGTTGTCACATGAAAAGATAGAAGAAAAGATTTACAGAAATGTCACTGAGGGGTGTACTTACTTTTGTGTGATACTGTAGATGCAGATAAAGCTTGTGGTCTAAACTGCAGGATTTGAGTGCCATCTAGTGGATAGATACTGAATTGTTTAACTAGCTCACAACTTTTATTTCTGGGATACAGACGTGATATGTCCATATACTACCATATACTGTCCATATACTACCCTAGCCTGTCCATGAAATAAAATAATGGATCTGAGGGTCTTTTGGTGGACTTGATTGGGGGGGATGGGGCAGCATTTATTTCTTGGACCCAGGCAGCACAATGTCTTGGGCCAGCCCTGATCGGGATCCATCCCTTCTACCAGCTATCGTCACAGGGGATGAGACCCGGTGCTACCAGTTCCATCCGGAATCCAAGAGGCAATCAATGGCGTTCACCTTCTTCCCCGCAACCCAAAAAGACTCACCTGCGAAAGTCCGAGGTCAAGACAATGTTGATTTCCTTCTCTCGTAGAATATAAATAATACTGATAATAATAATAGCAAAATTAATTAATTACTCTCGAGAAGGCCTCCCCCTCCTCTAGAGATCTGGGAACATCCACAAGGGCAGTTTCATCCTCATGGGACAGCTTGGTCCAAAGTTTCGGCAGATGTAGTTTGCAAGGCGGCGAGCTGGAAGTCACCTAATACCTTCATAAAGCACTATAAGCTGGATGCGGTGTCGTCAAGATATGCTCAAATAGGAGCAATGTCCAAATTGGGCCCAAAGTGTCAATATTTTGTGTGGCCACCATTATTTTCCAGCACTGCCTTAACCCTCTTGGGCATGGAGGTCACCAGAGCTTCACAGGTTGTCACTGGAGTCCTCTTCCCCTCCTCCATGATGACATCACAGAGCTGGTGGATGTTAGAGACCTTGCGCTCCTCCACCTTCCGTTTGAGGATGCCCCACAGATGATCAATAGGGTTTAGGTCTGGAGACATGCTTGGCTAGTCCATCACCTTTACCCTCAGCTTCTATAGCAAGGCAGTGGTCATCTTGGAGGTGTGTTTGGGGTCGTTTGTAAGGTGGCAAGCTGGAAGCCACCTAATACCTTCATAAAGCACTATAAGCTGGATGTGGTGTCGTCAAGATATGCTCAAATGGGAGCTTCTGTGTTGTCTAATGCTGTCAAGAGATTAACATTTTTCTGAAGCAGCACCTGGTATCTATCTCTGGTTCTTCCTTCCCTGGGATTGGCTAGTTAAATCCCGCAGTGATGGCATGACGCAGAGCCAGGAAAACAGAAATTGGTAACCAAATACTTACCGTAATTTTCCTTACCTGGCTCGGCGTCATGCCGGCTCATTCCCTCCCTGGTCCGTCGCTATCACTCTTCATGAGAACACCGTCACCAGGTACAGCCCGTCTATTCAGGAGGTCCTATTGAGGGCCAAGGGGGGCGGAGTTGACCCGCAGCGATGGCATGATGCCGAGCCAGGAATGGAAAATGACGGTAAGTATTTGGTAACAATTTTCCGTTATATTCAATGGTGTAAAAATCAACTACCTATGATTTTAACCTCCTTTTCTTTTTCAGGTCTGAAGTGAACATGGTGGCATCTCCAGAAAAGTTCGATGTGGAAGAGCGCAGGACCATAACCAAGTTCCTGGTTCTCCAAGGGAAAGGTGCGAAGCATATCCATGATGAAATGTCACCAACTTTGGGTGACAGTGGCCCTTCATATACAACAGCTAGACGTTGGGTTGTCAATTTTTATAACTGGCCATTTCGGTGTTGAAATTGAGCAACCCAGTGGAAGGCCCGGTTTCTGTCTCTGTGCCTGCAAAATGTGAAAGGCACCCATGACATGATCATGGAGGACCGCCAAATATTAGGCAGAAGTCATGGAGGACTGCCAAATATCAGCCAAAAGTCACGGAGGACCGCCAAATATCAGCCAAAGTCATGGAGGACCGCGAAATATCAGCCAAAAGTCATGGAGGACCGCCAAATATCAGCCAAACGTCATGGAGGAATGCCAGATATCAGCCAAACGTCATGAAGGACCACCAAATATAAGCCAAAAGTCATGGAGGACCGCCAAATATCAGCCAAACGTCATGGAGGACCGCTAAATGTCAGCCAAAAGTCACGGAGGACCGCCAAATATCAGCCAAAAGTCATGGAGGACCACCAAATATCATCCAAAAGTCATGGAGAACCGCCAGATATCAGCCAAAAGTCATGGAGGACCGCTAAATGTCAGCCAAAAGTCACGGAGGACCACCAAATATCAGCCAAACGTCATGAAGGACCGCTAAATGTCAGCCAAAAGTCACGGAGGACCGCCAAATATCAGCCAAAAGTCATGGAGGACCACCAAATATCATCCAAAAGTCATGGAGAACCGCCAGATATCAGCCAAAAGTCATGGAGGACCGCTAAATGTCAGCCAAAAGTCATGGAGGACCACCAAATATCAGCCAAAAGTCATGGAGGACCACCAAATATCAGCCAAACGTCATGGAGGACCGCTAAATGTCAGCCAAAAGTCACGGAGGACCGCCAAATATCAGCCAAAAGTCAAGGAGGACCGCCAAATATCAGCCAAAAGTCACGGAGGACCGCCAAATATCAGCCAAAAGTCACCGAGGACCGCCAGATATCAGCCAAAAGTCATGGAGGACCGCTAAATGTCAGCCAAAAGTCATGGAGGACCTCCAAATATCATCCAAAAGTCATGGAGGACCACCAAATATCATCCAAAAGTCATGGAGAACCACCAAATATCATCCAAAAGTCATTGAGGACCACCAAATATCATCCAAAAGTCATGGAGAACCGCCAGATATCAGCCAAAAGTCATGGAGGACCTCCAAATATCAGCCAAAGTCATGGAGGACCGCCAAATATCAGCCAAAAGTCATGGAGGACCTCCAAATATTAGCCAAAAGTCATGAAGGACCTCCAAATATCAGCCAAACGTCATGAAGGACCACCAAATATCATCCGAAAATATTGCTACATATCTAGGAAGATCGCGTGAGAGAGTTGCTGCCATTATCCACAACGACTTGGAAATGAGAACGCCTTGCAGCAAAGTGGATCCCAAAACTTTTGAAGAACCAAACAAAAAGACGAAACGCGTGGAGACATCGGTGGCTGTTTTGGAACATTTTGCAAGAAATTAGTCAGATTTCCTGGACAAAACCGGTAACTGGTGAAGAGTAGACATGTGCAGAACAACATTTTTTTTTTTTTTGGTTTCGATACGTTATTTAGGAAAATTTGTTTACTTAAATTTGTTTAATTTGTTTTCTCAGAATTCGTTAAGTTTATTCGTCTTCTAAACGATTTGAATTTTCAAATTCGTATCGATCCGTAAAGTTTTTGAATTTGAATCGTTTTCCAATTTCCAAAGAGAATAAAATAGAATAGAAAATAAAGAAATAGAATGGAAAAAAAATTGAATAAAATAGAAAAGAATATAACAGAGCATAAATGATTCAAATATAATAGAGTATAACAGCACAAAATAGGATAGAAAACAAAACAAAAGAATAGAATCGAAAAAAGAATAGAATTAAATAGAAAGAAATAAAGAAATAGATTAAAAAGAAATAGAATAGAAAAGAAAAGAATATAACAGAACATAAAAGAATATAATATAATAGAGTAAAAGAATAGAATAGAATAGAATTAAACAGAACAAAATAGGATAGAAAACAAAAGAATAGAATAGAATGAATTTAACCATCTTCCAAAATTCGAATTTTGAATAGAATAAATTGGAATTGGAATAGAAAAGAATAGAAAATAAAATAAAATAATAGAATAAACAAATAGAAAAAGAATATAATTAAAAAAACAATAGAATAGAAAGAATATAACAATCTTCCTATTCTAATCTATTCTATTCTGTTCTATTCAAATTTGAATTGATTCTTTTGGGAAATGGTTATATTATATATTTTTTTAATTATATTCTTTCTATTCTATTCTATTTTTTTTTATTGTTTTATTTTCTATTCTATTATAGTCTATCTTATTCTTTTTTTCCCTATTCTATTCTTTTCTATTCTATTCATTTCTTATGTATTCAAATTTATTCCATTTGAACCGGCCCTTTTAGCCCAAAATTGGTCCAAAAAAACCCCCAAAATCGCACCCCCGGCCCTTTTAACTTGAAAAAGGAGTGGAAATATTTAATTATGTTTCATAAAATGAATGTAACAATTGATTAATATAAAATTAAACAGGAAAAGACTTTGATTTAAAAATTATTTTTTTATCTGTCTTCCTTAGCAAAAAAAAAGAAACAAAAGGATGAAATGTATTTCCTTCTATAATTACTTTGTATCAATGTTGGTCACATCACCAGGAGATATGATGGACACTTCCAGCTAAAATAGCTGCTAGCAAACTTCTATGACTTGAGGGTTCAGTCCAGCACAATACAGAGGACAAGAGAGAGCCAGGCGATGTGGAGACGGCCAGGCGATGTGGAGACGGACAGGCGATGTGGAGAGAGCCAGGTGATGTGGAGACGGCCAGGCAATGTGGAGACGGCCAGGAGATGTGGAGACGGCCAGGCGATGTGGAGAGAGCCAGGCGATGTGGAGACGGCCAGGCGATGTGGAGACGGCCAGGCGATGTGGAGAGAGCCAGGCGATGTGGAGACGGCCAGGCGATGTGGAGAGAGCCAGGCGATATGAAGAGAGCCAGGTGATGTGGAGACTGTGGAGACGGCCAGGCGATGTGGAGATGGCCAGGCGATGTGGAGATGGCCAGATGATGTGGAAACATCCAGGTGATGTGGAGACGGCCAGGCGATATGGAGATGGCCAGGCGATGTGGAGACGGCCAGGCGATGTGGAGACAGCCAGGCAATGTGGAGAGAGCCAGGCGATGTGGAGACGGCCAGGCGATGTGGAGAGAGCCAGGCGATGTGGAGACGGCCAGGCGATGTGGAGACGGCCAGGGGATGTGGAGACAGCCAGGCGATGTGGAGACGGCCAGGCGATGTGGAGACGGCCAGGCGATGTGGAGAGAGCCAGGCGATGTGGAGACGGCCAGGCAATGTGGAGAGAGCCAAGCGATGTGGAGACGGCAAGGCGATTTGGAGACAGCCAGGCGATGTGGAGAGAGCCAGGCGATGTGGAGACGGCCAGGCGATGTGGAGACGGCCAGGCGATGTGGAGAGAGCCAGGCGATGTGGAGAGAGCCAGGTGATGTGGAGACAGCCAGGCGATGTGGAGACTGTGGAGATGGCCAGGCGATGTGGAGACATCCAGGTGATGTGGAGACGGCCAGGCGATGTGGAGATGACAAGGTGATGTGGAGAGAGCCAAGCAATGTGGAGACGGCCAGGCAATGTGGAGAGAGCCAGGCGATGTGGAGACGGCCAGGCGATGTGGAGACGGCCAGGGAATGTGGAGACAGCCAGGCGATGTGGAGACGGCCAGGCGATGTGGAGACGGCCAGGCGATGTGGAGAGAGCCAGACGATATGGAGAGAGCCAGGTGATGTGGAGACAGCCAGGCGATGTGGAGACTGTGGAGATGGCCAGGCGATGTGGAGACATCCAGGCGATGTGGAGACGGCCAGGCGATGTGGAGATGACAAGGTGATGTGGAGAGAGCCAAGCAATGTGGAGACGGCCAGGCAATGTGGAGAGCCAGGCGATGTGGAGACGGCAAGGCGATGTGGAGACGGCCAGGCGATGTGGAGAGAGCCAGGCGATATGGAGAGAGCCAGGTGATGTGGAGACAGCCAGGCGATGTGGAGACTGTGGAGACAGCCAGGCGATGTGGAGACGGCCAGGCGATGTAGAAACGGCCAGGCAATGTGGAGACGACCAGGCGATGTGGAGACAGCCAGGCGATGTGGAGAGAGCCAGGCGATGTGCAGACATCCAGGCGATGTGGAGACGGCCAGGCGATGCGGAGAGAGCCAGGCGATGTGGAGACGGCCAGGCGATGTGGAGACGGCCAGGTGATGTGGAGAGAGCCAGGCGATGTGGAGACGGCCAGACGATGTAGAAAAGGCCAGGCAATGTGGAGAGAGCCAGGCGATGTGGAGACGGCCAGGTGATGTGGAGACAGCCAGGTGATGTGGAGAGAGCCAGGCGATGTGGAGACGGCCAGGCGATGTGGAGACGGCCAGGCAATGTGGAGAGAGCCAGGCGATGTGGAGACGGCCAGGCGATGTAGAAACAGCCAGGCGATGTGGAGACGACCAGGCGATGTGGAGACAGCCAGGCGATGTGGAGACGGCCAGGCAATATGGAGAGAGCCAGGCGATGTGGAGACAGCCAGGCGATGTGGAGATGACAAGGTGATGTGGAGAGAGCCAAGCAATGTGGAGACGGCCAGGCAATGTGGAGAGAGCCAGGCGATGTGTAGACGGCCAAGCAATGTGGAGACTGCCATGTGGAGACGGCCAGGCGATGTGGAGAGAGCCAGGCGATGTGGAGACGGCCAGGTGATGTGGAGACGGCCAGGCGATGTGGAGACAGGCAGGCGATGTGGAGACGGCCAGGCGATGTGGAGACAGCCAGGCGATGTGGAGATAGCCAGGCAATGTGGAGACGGCCAGGCGTTGTGGAGACAGCCAAGCAATGTGGAGGCGGCCAGGTGATGTGGAGACAGCCAGGCGATGTGGAGAAAGCCAGGCGATGTGGAGACGGCCAGGCGATGTGGAGAGAGACAGGCGATGTGGAGACGACCAGGTGATGTGGAGACGGCCAGGTGATGTGGAGACGGCCAGGTGATGTGGAGATGGCCAGGCGATGTGGAGACGGGTCCCCCCTGTAGCACAGTGCCTAAGGCAGGAGCCTCTGCTTTGTCCATAGTCATATACAGTCACCGGCCACTTTATTAGGTACACCTATTCAATCGCTCTGTAACACAAATTAAAACACCCCTGTGACATTTGTTTTGCTGTCTGTGCTCCTCTTCAGAAGATTTCACCTCACTTTCTGTCCCAATGACAAATGTTTTTCGAAAATTTGGGTTTTTTAGTGAAACAAGCATTGGTGATAAAGCATCAGTGGAGAGGAGAAACGTTTTTCCCATATTAACTCTTACAGGACAGAATTTCCCTTCCTAGGGGTAGATTTCATCTCACTTCCTGTTGTCTCCTTCCGTTTGCAAGTAGGAGTCGTTTGTAAGTTGGATGTTTGAAAGTAGGGGACCGCCTGTATATACTATACGACCTGCTCTATACACTCTGCAGAAAATTGGGCCTTAGGTGTTGGTGGTACCAGAACACTGTAAGTCCTCACAGTTACTCTTGGTGGGCGCAGAAATGAGCCCAGCTGTGAAATATTATATCAAGAATTGTAATTACATGCCCCTGTTAAACAGGGGCAGAAAAATTGGGCCTTAGGCACTGGTGATGGTGCCCTGAACCGAAAATATTCTTAGAAGCTATCAACATGAAAATTGAGGAGGAATAGGATAGTCACTCAGCATAATAGGATAGTCACTCAGCATAGGCAGTCTTCAAGGGATCCCACATCCATAGAAAAATTATTCGGTTACATCAGCATCAGGTGCTTGTTAGCTGGTGATCCAAGACTGATTCATTTTTATGAATGTGAGCCGATCAACAGAGTCTGTGGACAGGCGCACTCTGTAATCGGTTACAAAGCCTCCAGCAGCACTGAATGTGCATTCAGAAAGAATGCTGGATGCAGGACAGGCCAGTAGCTCAATTGCTTGTTGAGCAAGCTCTGGCCAGTGGTCCATCCTCAAGACCCAGTAACCCAGTGGATGTTCTGGTGGAAAGGTCTCCAAGTCTAATCTTGCCCCTAGATATTCCTGCACCATGTAAAACAGACGCTGGCGATGGTTGCTGGAACCAATCAGACCTGGGTGCTGAGGACTGAAGAATTGCTTGAAGGCATCGGTCAGCCGGCCACCTTCTCCACCGCTCTTTCTGTGACTGAACGAAGCCTCAGCAACACATTGTCCAGCACCAGGAAATTGTAACCTTCCAGGCTCTGGAAACACATTGCACAAACCTTTCTGCAAGGCCTCCCGAAGATGTTTCATCCTCTGCTCCCTCTGCGATGGCTGGATAAGTTCTGCAACCTTACCCTTGTAATGTGGAACAAGAAGGGTTGCCAGCCAGTAATGATCCCTCCTCTTCTTCCTCCCTCTGTTCTGCCTCAAGTGCCCTGTCCATTATTCCACGCAGTGTGTGCTCCAACAGGTGGACAAGGGGGACAGTATCACTGATGCATGCACTGTCACTGCTCACCATCCTTGTGGCCTCCTCAAATGGTGACAGGACAGTGCATGCATCCCTGATCATAACCCACTGGCGTGGCGAAAAAAGTCCCTGTCCTGGTGTCATACTCGCACAGGTACTCATTGATGGCCCTCTGCTGCGTGTGCAGCCACTGCAGCATTGCCAACGTTGAGTTCCACCTGGAACAGGAAGAGGCCATGGAGAAAGAAGAAGAGGAGGGGGTGGAGGAGGGAGGTGTGTCAGAATCACCACTACTAGCATTTTGGAGGCGTGGTGAACAAGCTCCAACAATACTGCACCCTGTCCTGCATCCTTCCCAGCTGCCAGCAGGGTTACCCAGTGCGCCGTGAAAGAAAGGTAACGTCCCTGTGCATGCCTGCTGGACCATGAGTCAGCGGTAATATGCACCTTACCGCTGACCGCCCTGTCCAGCTAGGCCAAGACATTGCCTTCCACATGCTGGTAGAGAGCCGGAATGGCCTTCCGTGAAATGGCCTTTGGGAACCTGCCATTCCGTGAAATGGCCTTTGGGTACCGCACATTCCACAAATTCATGAAAGGGGGCAGAGTCTACCAGCTGAAAAGGCAGCAGTTGGAGTGCATGTGGATAGCTGAGACCGAATTTCTTTCGCAACTAGGGTAGGGGAAGATTACCTGCTAAAATCAGATGGAGGTGTACAGATAGCAGATTGGCTGCAAGTACTTGGGACACCTAATTCTACACCTTCATTCCTCTCAGTGCAGGTTTCTGAGAGGACTGAAGGTATAGTGTGGTTGGAGATCCCAGCTGATGAGGAGCAAGGAGAGGTCCGCCTTGTTCTTTGGTGTGGGTCTTTTAAGAGCTGTTGCCAACGGACTGCATGGCAGGTCATCATATGTCTGGTCGAGCATGTGGTGCCCAAGCGGCTGCTGTTTTGGCCATGCTTGATACGCTTCAGGAATATGTTGCAAACAGCAACGGTGCGATCTGCTTCACACGTATCAAAAAAGGCCCACACCAAGGAACTTTTCAAAATATGCGGGGAGTCAGCAGCGCCCTGCACCTGTGGAGCTTTGTGGTGTGATGCAATAGGGTGGCTGCCCTTAAGCTGCCCCCTGGAGGGCATCCTACCTCGTTGGAGATGTGCCTTCTCCTCCTCTTCTATCAGGCACCCAAGTAGAGTCAGTGACCTCATCATCCCCTCCCTCCTCGTCACTGGAGCAAACTTGGCAGTATGCTGCAGCTGGGGAAACATGACTGACAGTCTCTTGACCTTCTTGGGCACCTCCTCTTTCTAGGTTCACGTTACTCCCTTCCTCTACCTGGGCCTGCAGTCAGATATAGCTAAACTGTATGCAGTGGATATATATATATATACACACGAGACTATATATATATATATATATATATATATATATATATATATATATATATATCTATATATAGATATATATATATATATATATTAAATACACTGAAGCTAACTGAATCACCTGCCTGCCTGAAGTATATTAGAAACAGTACACCAGGAACAGTCTGCAGTCAGATATAGCTAAACTGGATACAGTGGATATATATATATATATATATATATATATATATATATATATATATATATATATATATATATATATATATATACACAAGACTGTCTGTATATATATATTAAATACACTGCAGCTAACTGAATCACCTGAGTGCCTGAAGTATATTAGAAACAGTACACCAGGAACAGTCTGCAGTCAGATATGGCTAAACTGGATACAGTGGATATATATATATATATATATATATATATATATATATATATATGTATATATATATTAAATAGCTAACTGAATAACCTGCCTGCCTGCTCAATCTAAATCACACTCTCTCTCTGTCCACGCCAACAACACACT
This sequence comes from Lithobates clamitans, assembly GCA_037952925.1. Lineage (NCBI taxonomy): Eukaryota > Metazoa > Chordata > Amphibia > Anura > Ranidae > Lithobates > Lithobates clamitans. The sequence continues at coordinate 44,565 of JBBGZY010003629.1, forward strand.
ACACAAGGCCGACGCGCAGGCGGCCTTATATAGTGTGGGGCGTGGACTTAGTCCCCCTGAGCCATAATTGGCCAAAGGCACCCTGTCTTTGGCCAATTATGGCTCTCTTAGCTGAGGGCGCCGTGATTGGCCAAAGCGTGCAGGTCATGGTGCATGCTCTGGACAATCATCATACAGCAATGCACTGCGCTCCCGCAGTGCATTATGGGCCATTACGTGCGGCTCGAATTTGGCGCGAACGGCCCATAATGTTTGGTTTTCGACGAACGGGCGAACAGTCAATGTTCGAGTCAAACTCATGTTCGACCCGAATAGAAAGCTCATCCCTACTCACAACCATCTCTCGGGTTTACAGAGAATGATGGGAAAAAGAGAAAATATCCAGTGAGCGACAGTTGTGTGGAGGTTCCAGATGATAGAAAGACAACAGTAACTCAAATAACCCCTCGTTACATTCAAGGTATGCAGAATACCATCTCTGAACACACAACACATCCAACCTTGAAGCAGATGGGCTACAGCAGCAGAAGACCACACCGGGTGCCACTCCTGTCAGTTAAGAACAGGAAGCTGAGGCTACAATTGGCACAGGATCACCAAAATTGGACAATAGAAGATTGGAAAAACGTTGCCTGGTCTGATGAGTCTGGATTTCAGCTGCGACATTCAGATGGTGGGGTCAGAATTTGGCGCATGGATCCATCCTGCCTTGTATCACCGGTTCAGGCTGGTGGTGGGGGGTGTAATGGTGTGGGGGATGGGGTATCACCTGTTCAGGCTGGTGGTGGTGGTGTAATGGTGTGGGGAATGGGGTATCACCTGTTCAGGCTGGTGGTGGTGGTGTAATGGTGTGGGGGATGGGATATCACCGGTTCAGGCTGGTGGTGTAATGGTGTGGGGGACGGGCCCACTTTGGACCCCTTAGTACCACTTGAGCATGGTTTATACACAACGACCTACCTGAGTATTGTTGCTGACCATGTCCATCCCTTTATGACTACAGTGTCCCCATCTTCTGATGGCTCCTTCCAGCAGGATAATGCACAATGTCACAAAGCTCCAATCATCTCACCACTGGACAATGAGGTCCCTGTACTCCAATGGCCTCCACACTCACCACATCTCATCCAATAGAGCACCTTTGGGATGTGGTGGAACAGGAGAAAAATCTCTGAGGAACGTTTCCAACACCTTGTTGTATCTATGCCACCAAGAATGAAGGCCAAAGGGGGTCCAACCCACTACTAAAAAGGTGGACCTTGCTATTAATATTCAGAAACCTTTTTCCATAAATGTGTATTTTGTGCAAACTGACTAATAGTAATATATGGTTTTGTGTCAATATGATGGAGAAATGTTTCTGCATTTTAATAACCCAACAAAGTAAAATAGAAAAATCAGCTGATGATCATTCTAAACACATAGACAACGCTACTCTGTTCTGGGTATATTAAAAAAAAAATTGTAAGAACGTCTTACTCATTATGGAAAATCCTCATATTGTGTCTTATAAGTGTAGTTACTGTGATCGGCAGCTCCATCTGTTGGCAATAATGAGGTATTTTCCTGTTTGAAGCTTTTTAGGAAAATACTGCATTACGGCCACCAGAGGGAGCTGATGATGATTTATATATTACAGGTGTGAATATGTGCGGTGGAGTTCCTCTTCACAGACACAGAGACTTCTTTTAACTACCCGAGACACAGACACCAATAAAAACATGACAGGGGATCTCACCTCTCACTAATCTATTAACATAAAATAAAAATTGCAGTTCTGACTTTAGCTATAGATGTAGAAATGGAGAATTAACTAAATAGAAAATAACATTTTTGGAGAACAATAGAATGATGTCATCACACCTCGGTCTCCGGTGATTAGAATTTCTGGAATTGTCTGTAGAGAAGATTTCCCTCCATGTCATATTTATACTTTCGTTTCCCGCGGTGTCGCGTTTCTTCGCACTCCGTCTTCTTCTCACATTTCTCAGCCGTCATTTCATCCACTTTCCTGAAAAGTGTTGGAGGAAACGGGTTTTATATTTCACTTTTATTTGGATTTCTCCGACTTCTGTGGAGTCTTCTCTCCCCTTCCATGTAATGAGATGTGACAATGATGGATGAGGCTGACACTGAGAGCTCCGCACATCCTACACCATCCGTTGTCCTCAGTCTACTACTACTACCCCCAATCTACTACTACTACTACTACACCCAATCTACTACTACTACACCCAATCTACTACTACTACACCTAATCTACTACTACCACACCCAATCTACTACTACCACACCCAATCTACTACTACTACCCCCAATCTACTACTACTACCCCCAATCTACTACTACTACACCTAATCTACTACTACTACCCCCAATCTACTACTACTACCCCAAAACACTGAGAGCTCCGCACATCCTACACTCCCAATCTACTACTACTACCCCAATCTACTACTACTACACCTAATCTACTACCGCCAATCTACTACTACTACCCCCAATCTACTACTACTACACCTAATCTACTACTACTACACCTAATCTACTACTACTACCGCCAATCTACTACTACTACACCTAATCTACTACTACTACCCCCAATCTACTACTACTACACCCAATCTACTACTACCACACCCAATCTACTACTACCACACCCAATCTACTACTACTACCCCCAATCTACTACTACTACACCTAATCTACTACTACTACCCCCAATCTACTACTACTACTACTACACCTAATCTGCTACTACTACCCCCAATCTACTACTACTACACCTAATCTACTACTACTACCGCCAATCTACTACTACTACTACACCTAATCTACTACTACTACACCCAATCTACTACTACCACACCCAATCTACTACTACTACCCCCAATCTACTACTACTACTACACCTTTCCCCTTTCCTTTTCCCTTTCCTTTTCCCTTCCATTTTCCTTTCCCTTGCCTTCCCTTCTTCTCTTCCTTTCCCTCCCTTCCCCGTCCCTTCCTTTCATTCCCTTTCCTTTCTTCTCCTTTCCCTTCCCTTTCTTCCCCTTTCTTTTCTTTCCCTCTCTTCCCTTTCCCTTCCTTTTCCTCCCTTCCTTTGACTTCCTTTCCCTTTCCCTTTCCCTTTCCTTTTCATTTTCCCTTTCCTTCCTTATCCTCCCTTCCCTTCCATTTTCCTTTCCCTTGCCTTCCCTTCTTCTCTTCCTTTCCCTCCCTCCCTTCCTTTCCTTTCCTTTCCTTCCCCTCCCTTCCCCTTCCTTTCCCTGACACCCCTTTTCCCTTCCCTTCCCACCATTCCCTCCCTCCCTCAATCCCTTTCCTATCCCTTTCCTTTTCTTTCCTTTCCTTTCCCTTTCTCTCCCTCCGTTCCTTTTCTTTTTTTTTTTGTTTTGTTTCATAATTCCCTTTCTTTCCCTCCCTACCATTTCCCCTTCCCTTGCCTTCCCTTTCCCTCCCTTCATATTCTTTCCTTTCCTTTCCCTTGCCTTACTTTCATTTCCCTTTCCTTTGCCTTCCTTTCCCTTCCTTTTCCTTTCCTTTCCCCTTCCCTTTCTTTCCCTTCCCTCTCCTTTACCTTCCCTTCCTTTCTCTCCCTTCCTTTGCTTTCCTTTCATTCCCTTCCTTTTCCCTTCCCCTCCCTTCCATTTTCATTTCCCTTGCCTTCCCTTCTTCTCTTTCTTTCCCTCCCTTCTTTTACTTTCTCTTCCTCTCCCTCCCCTTCCTTTCCCTTTCTCTCCCTTCCTTCCTTTGCTTTCCTTTCATCTCCCTTTCATTTCCCTTCCTTCCCTTTCCCTCCCTGCCCTTTCCCTTCCTTTCCTTCCCCTTCCTTTCCTCTTCTTTCCCTTCCCTTTCCCTTTTCTTTGCCCTTCACTTCCTTTCCTTTTCTTTTCTTTCCTTTCCCTTGTTTTTCCTTCCTTTCTCTCCCTTCCCTTCCTTTCCCTCCCTTCCCTTTCTTTCCCTTCGCTCTCCTTTACCTTCCCTTCCTTTCCCTCCCTTCCTTTGCTTTCCTTTCATTTCCTTTCCCTTACTTTTCCATTTCCTTTCCTTCCCTTTCCCTCCCTTCCCTTTCCCTTCCCTTCCTTCCCCTTTCTTTCCTCTCCTCTCCCTTCCCTTCCTTCCACTTTCTTATCTTTCCCTCTTTTCCCTTTCCCTTCCTTTTACTCCCTTCCTTTGATTTCCCTTCCTTTCCCCCCACCCCCACCCCAACAACCCCAGGCACCCAACCCACCCCACCCCACATCAACAACCCCAGAAACCCCCCCACCCCAACAACCCCAGGCACCCCCCCACCCCCACACCAACCCAACAACCGCAGGCACCCCCCACCCCATCCCAACAGCCCCAGGCACCCCCCACCCCCACCCCACACCAACAACCCCAGGGACCCCCAAACCCCCACCCCAACAACCCCAGGCACCCCACCACCCCCACACCAACAACCCCAGGAACCCCCCATCCCATCCCAACAGCCCCAGGCACCCCCACACCAAAAACCCCAGGGACCCCCAAACCCCCACCCCAACAACCCCAGGCACCCCACCACCCCCACACCAACCCAACAACCCCAGGCACCCCCCACCCCCACCCCATCTCAACAACCCCAGGCATAACCCCACAACCCACCCCACACCAACAACCCCAGGCACCCCCCCACACCAACAACCCCAGGCACCCCCCACCCCCACACCAACCCAACAACCCCAGGCACCCCAACAACCCCAGGCACCCCACCACCCCCACACCAACCCAACAACCCCAGGGACCCCCAAACCCCCACCCCAACAACCCCAGGCACCCCACCACCCCCACACCAACCCAACAACCCCAGGCACCCCCCACCCCCACCCCATCTCAACAACCCCAGGCATAACCCCACAACCCACCCCACACCAAAAACCCCAGGCACCCCCCCACACCAACAACCCCAGGCACCCCAGGCACCCCCCACCCCCACACCAACCCAACAACCCCAGGCACCCCACCACCCCCACACCAACCCAACAACCCCAGGGACCCCCAAACCCCCACCCCAACAACCCCAGGCACCCCACCACCCCCACACCAACCCAACAACCCCAGGCACCCCCCCACCCCCACACCAACCCAACAACCGCAGGCCCCCCCCATCCCATCCCAACAGCCCCAGGCACCCCCACACCAAAAACCCCAGGGACCCCCAAACCCCCACCCCAACAACCCCAGGCACCCTGCCACCCCCACACCAACCCAACAACCCCAGGCACCCCCCACCCCCACCCCATCTCAACAACCCCAGGCATAACCCCACAACCCACCCCACACCAACAACCCCAGGCACCCCCCCACACCAACAACCCCAGGCACCCCCCACCCCCACACCAACCCAACAACCCCAGGCACCCCAACAACCCCAGGCACCCCACCACCCCCACACCAACCCAACAACCCCAGGCACCCCCCCACCCCCACACCAACCCAACAACCCCAGGCACCCCCCACCCCCACCTCATCCCAACAACCCCAGGCACCCCACCACCCCCACACCAACCCAACAACCCCAGGCACCCCCACACCAACAACCCCAGGCACCCCCCACCCCCACCCCATCCCAACAACCCCAGGCACCCCCCACCCCCACCCCATCCCAACAACCCCAGGCACCCCCCACCCCACACCAACAACCCCAGGCTCTCTGCATGGCTCCCTGTGCTTCTCTCTGTGCGGCTCTGTGCACGACTCTCTATGCGGCTCTCTGTGCTGGTCTCTGTGCAGCTCCCTGTGCAGCTCTGTGCAGCTCTCTGTGAGGCTCAGCAGCTCTGCTCCCCCTTCCAGCAAGGACCAAGCAGCTCAACTCCCTCCTCTCAGCAGTGACTCAGCAGCTCAGCACCCCCTGCTCAGCAACGACTCCTCCCCTCATCCCCTCATCCCCAACTAAATAAATGAATAATAAATAAATAAATATATAAACGATAAATAATCATATTATTGATAAATATTTATACAAATATTTATAATTATTTAATAATAATTGCTGCTAAGGCAATTTCAGCAAGGACTCCTCCCTAATAAATAAATAATAATAAATAAATATATAAATGACAAATAAAACATATTATTTATAATTATTTATATAAATATGTATTTATAATAATTTAATCATAAATTATTATACATTATTTCATTACTATACAGTATATACTTTCATCAATTACTAGTATACAGCAAATTGATACATGACCACTAGATGGCGCTCTAACACAATCTTTTTTCCCTCCTATCTTGTTACCATTTCTAATGTGCTTGAAGCTCTTACAAACATTTAGTGACATCACACACTCATCTCATGATGTCATACAAACTAAAAACCCGCGCCAGTGAAACAATAGTGCAAAAAGAAAAGACCACAGCAGCTGATACAAAGGTGCTAAGACCTTAAAAAAATGGATATACAGTTAAATAGCGCTAGTGGAATACGTGTTAAATATAAACACAATACGGTGTGCAGAGTGCAAAAAGTACAACCAATAAAAATAATAAATCAAACGATTGACAAACGTAAAGTGCCAAAGTGTCCAACAGCAATTAAAAAAATCGGGATTAGAAAATTGATTCCAGAGAGCACAATCAAAATCAGTCAATCAGAGAATACACGCCCCTCTTGCGACCCCGCTCACCAGAGCTCATTGACCCTCGGCTTTGCAGTCCAGTCAAAAACGCTTAATGGGGGTCACGATGTATTCAAGGGTAGAGGCGCTTCCGATTTCGACTCGAACATCGGCTGTTCGCCAGTTCGCTGAACAGCGAACAATTTGGGGTGTTCGCGGCAAATTCGAAAGCCACAGAACACCCTTTAAAAGTCTATGGGAGAAATCAAAAGTGCTAATTTTAAAGGCTAATTTGCATGGTATTGTCATAAAAAGGGTTTGGGGACCCGGGTCCTACCCCAGGGGACATGGATCAATGCAAAAAAAAGTTTTAAAAAGGGACGTTTTTTTCGGGAGCAGTGATTTTAATAATACTTAAAGTGAAACAATAAAATATTCCTTTCAATTTCGTAGCTGGGGGGTGTCTATAGTATGCCTGTAAAGGGGCGCATGTTTCCCGTGTTTAGAACAGTCTGACAGCAAAATGACATTTCAAAGGAAAAAAAGTCATTTAAAACTACTCGCGGCTATTAATGAATTGCCGGTCCGACAATACACATAAAAGTTCATTGATAAAAACTGCATGGGATTTCCCCGCAGGGGAAACCCAAACCAAAATTAAAAAAATGTGTGGGAGTCCCTCTAAATTCCATACCAGGCCCTTCAGGTCTGGTATAGATTTTAAGGGGAACCCCGCGGCAAATTTTTTTTAAAAATGGCGTGGGGTCCCCCCAAAAATTCATACCAGACCCTTATCCGAGCACTCAACCTGGCAGGCCGCAGGAAAAGAGGGGGGACGAGAGACCACCCCCCCTCCTGAACCGTACCAGGCCACATGCCCTTAACATTGGGAGGGTGCTTTGAGGTAGCCCCCCAAAGCACCTTCTCCCTATGTTGATGGGGAGAAGGGCCTCATCCCCACAACCCTTGCCCAGTGGTTGTGGGGGTCTGTGGGCGGGGGGCTTATCATGATCTGGAAGCCCCCTTTAACAAGGGGACCCCCAGATCCTGCCCCCCCTGTGTGAATTGGTATTTGTACCCCTACCATTTCACAAAAAAAGTGTCAAAAAGGTAAAAAAACACAAGAGACGGTTTTTGACAAGTCCTTTATTAATTTCTTCTTCTTTCAGCTTCTTCTTGCAACTTCTTTCTTCTGGTGTTCTTTCGGTGTTCTTCTTCTTCCTCCATCTTCTTCTTCCTCTGCTCTTCTCGTCCCGCCTCTTCCGCCAGGCTTCTTCTCCGCTCCGTCCGCACGATCCGCCTCAGTGGGAGTCTTCAGCCGTGTGACACTTCGCTTCTTCTGACATTTCTTATATAATAGAGGGCGGGGCCACCCGGTGACCCCACCCTCCTCTGACGCACGGGGAATTCACGGGACTTCCCTGTTACTTTCCGTGTTAATAAAGGACTTGTCAAAAACCGTCTCTTGTGTTTTTTAACCTTTTTGACACTTTTTTTGTGAAATGGTAGGGGTACATTTGTACCCCATTACCAATTCACACAGGAGGGAGGGCCGGGATCTGGGGGTCCCCTTGTTAAAGGGGGCTTCCAGATTCTGATAAGCCCCCCGCCCGCAGACCCCCACAACCACCAAGCAAGGGTTGTGGGGATAAGGCCCTTCTCCCCATCAACATGGAGACAAGGTGCTTTGGGGGCTACCTCAAAGCACCCTCCCAATGTTGAGGGCATGTGGACTGGTACGGTTCAGAAAGGGGGGGCGCTCTCTGGCCCCCCCTCTTTTCCTGCGGCCTGCCAGGTTGCGTGCTTGGTTAAGGGTCTGGTATGGATTTTTGGGGGGACCCCAAGCCATTTTTTTACAATTTTGGTGCGGGGTTCCCCTAAAATCCATACCAGACCTGAAGAGTCTGGTATGGATTTTGAGGGGGACCCCCATGCCATTTTTAAAAAAAATTTTAGCGGGGGGTTCTCCTTAATATCCATACCAGACCTGAAGGGCCTGGTATGGAATTTAGGGGGACCCCCACACATTTTTTTTTAATTTTGGTTCGGGGTTCCCCTGTGGGGAATTCTCATGCCATTTTTATCAATGAACTTTTATGTGTATTGTCGGACCGGCAATTCATTAATAGCCGCGAGTAGTTTTAAATTTTTTGCTTTGAAATGTCATTTTGCTGTCAGACTGTTCTAAACACGGGAAACATGCGCCCCTTTACAGGCATACTATAGACACCCCCCAGGTACGAAATTTAAAGGAATATTACACTTTTATTGTTTGACTTTAAGCATTATTAAAATCACTGCTCCTGAAAAAACGTCCATTTTTAAAACTTTTTTTTGCATTGATCCATGTCCCCTGGGGCAGGACCCGGGTCACCAAACACTTTTTATGACAATAACTTGCATATAAGACTTTAAAATTAGCACTTTTGATTATTCATGTTCGTGTCCCATAAACTTTAACGGTGTTCGCGTGTTCGAGCGAATTTTTTGCCTGTTCGCATGTTCTGGTGCGAACCGAACCGGGGGTTGTTCGGCTCATCCCTATTCGGATCATTGTCCTGCTGCATAACCCAAGAGCACTTGAGCTTGAGGTCAGGAACTGATGGCCGGACGTTCTCCTTTAGGATTTTCTGGTAGAGCTCAGAATTCATGGTTCCATCAATGATGGCAAGTCATCCAGGTCCTGAAGCAGCAAAGCAGCCCCAGACCATCACGTTACCATCACCATGTCTGACTGTTGGTATGATGTTCTTGTTATGAAATGCTGTATTTGTTTTATGCCAAATGGAACGGGGCGCACACCTTCCAAAAATTTTAATTTTTGTCTCATCTGGTTGAACCATGTGGAGGCGGACTTGATGTTTTGTGTCATTGTCCTGCTGCATAACCCAAGTGCACTTGAGTTTGAGGTCACGAACTGATGGCCGGACATTCTTCTTTAGGATTTTCTGGTAGAGCTCAGAATTCATGGTTCCATCAATTATGGTAAGTGGTCCAGGTCATAAAGCCCCAGACCATCATGTTACCACCACCATGATGTTCTTGTTATGAAATGCTGTATTAGTTTCATGCCAGATGTAACGGGATGCACACCTTCCAAAAAAGTTACATTTTTGGCTCATCAGTCCACAGAATATTTGCCTAAAAGTCTTGGGGATAATCAAGTAAATGTGAGAGGAGCCTTTGTGTTCTTTTTGGTCAGCAGTGGCTTTGGCCTTGGAACTCTCCCATGGAGGCCATTTTTGCCCCCAGTCTCTTTCTTATTGATGAATCATGAACACTGATCTTACCTGAGGCCAGTGAGGCCTGCAGGTCTTTAGATGATGTTCTGGGTTCTTTTATGACCTCCTGGATGAGTTGTCGTCATGCTCTTGGAGTCATTTTTGAAGGCCGCTCCTGGGAAGGTTCACCACTGATCCAAGTTATCTCCGTTTGTGGATAATGGCTCTCCCCGAGGTTCACTGGAGTTCCAAAGCCTTAGAAATGGCTTTGAAACCCTTCCTAGACCGATACATGGACATGACTTCGTTTCTGATCTGTTCTTTAATTTTTTTAGATTGTGGCATGATGTGTGGCTTCTTGTGATCTGTTAGCGTGCTTCACTTTGTCAGACGGCTTCTATTTATGTGATTTCTTGATTCAACAGGTCTGGCAGTAATCAGGCCTAGGTGTGGCAAGTGAAATTTAACTCCAAAAAATTGTGGTTAATGACAGTTCATTGATGATTCAGCATGGGAGGGGGGCAATTAGTTATTCACATGGGGCCAGTCGGGTTTAAACTGCTTTTTTCCCCCCTAATAAATGAAATAATAATTTCAAAACTGCATCTTGGATTTACTCGGGTTATCTTTGTGTAATATTAAAATGTGTTTGAAGATCTGAATCATTTAAGTGTGAGAAATATGCAAAAAAAAAAAAAATCAGGAAGGGGACAAATACTTTACAATATATACATCGTACCATTCCCAGAATTCCAGGTGTGGATATTATTACATTGTTACAGCTTGGACAGTACTTGTGAGATCCCAATAGAAGCTGGAAATCACTGTAGTAGACACGACTACTACACTGCTACTACACCACTACTACCCCACTACTACACCACTGCTACACCGCTTACTAACCCACTACTACACTGCTTACTAACCCACTACTACACTGCTACTACACCACTGCTACACCACTTACTAACCCACTACTACACCACTACTACACTGCTACTACACCACTACTACCCCACTACTACACCACTGCTACACCGCTTACTAACCCACTACTACACTGCTTACTAACCCACTACTACACTGCTACTACACCACTGCTACACCACTTACTAACCCACTACTACACCACTACTACACTGCTACTACACCACTACTACCCCACTACTACACCACTGCTACACCGCTTACTAACCCACTACTACACTGCTTACTAACCCACTACTACACTGCTACTACACTGCTTACTACACCGTTACTACCCCACTACTACACCACTACTACACTGCTACTACACCACTACTACCCCACTACTACACCACTGCTACACCGCTTACTAACCCACTACTACACTGCTACTACACCACTGCTACACCGCTTACTAATCCACTACTACCCCACTACTACACCACTGCTACACCGCTTACTAACCCACTACTACACTGCTACTACACCACTGCTACCCTGCTTACTAATCCACTACTACACCACTACTACTCTGCTACACTGCTTACTACCCCACTACTGCACCGCTACTACACTGCTACACCGCTTACTACACCACTACTACACTGCTACTACACCACTACTACACCACTACTACACTGCTACACCACTTACTACCCCCATACTACACCACTACTACACTGCTACTACACCACTACTACACCACTACTGCACTGCTACACAGCTTAGTACCCCACTACTACACCACTACTACAGTGCTACACCGCTTACTACCCCACTACTACACCACTACACCACTACTACACTGCTACACCACTTACTACCCCCCTACTACAGTGATCTGCACTAGCTTCTGGGTCATGTGCCGAGCTGCATTCTGAATACAGAAGGTCGGCCTCTGGGCATGAGCGCCATTCAGAGAATGATTTTTTTTACTCCATGACTGCAAAGCATTCTCTGATTGGACGAGGTGGAGGGTGTGATGTCACCACACCTCCTAACTTTCTGAGATGGGAATGAGGGACACCTATCAGCAAAAGCATGCAGGCATAGGACACACCCCCCTTGCTACGCCCCCTTAAAGGAGAATTGTACAAAAAAACAAGATTGGTTAAATAATAGGTGCTTTTTTTTTACTACTACTATTCCTTTATATTGGCTTTTGGAATTTACAAATGTGTCAATTTAGTAATCAGATGAAAGGTTTAGCGCTGGGAAACACTTTTTGAAAGATAAGAAGTGCATTTTATATACAACTATAAAAATCAGACCAAAATGAGGGACAAATGAGGAGGAAAGAGGGACGGAGGGACATTGTTCCAAATCAGGGACAGTTGGGAGCTATGATGTCCCTGTCCCACCTCTCCACCTCATCCAATCATAGAACACCTGGCAATCAGAGTGGCTGGCCATTTGTGTTTCAGGATTCAGCAAGACAGCCATTCAGCATGGGACCCAGAGTATAGTAGAGAGTAGTAGCAGTGTAGTAGTGGTGTAGTAGTAGTGTAGTAAGGGTGTAGTAGTGGTGTAGTATTGCTGTAGTTGCAGTGTAGCAAAAGTGTAGTATTGCTGTAGTAGCAGTGTAGTAAGGATGTAGTAGTGGTTTAGTATTGCTGTAGTAATGGTGAAGTTGTGGTGTATTATTGCTGTAGTAGCAGTGTAGTAAGAGTGTAGCATTGTTGTAGTAGCGGTGTAGCATTGTTGTAGTAGCGGTGTAGTATTGCTGTAGTAGCAGTGTAGTATTGCTGTAGCAGTGGTGTAGTAAGCTTGTAGTATTGTTGTAGTAGCAGTGTAGTATTGCTGTAGTAGCGGTGTAGTATTGCTGTAGTAGTGGTGAAGTAAGAGTGTAGTTTTGTTGTAGTAGCAGTGTAGTATTGCTTTATTAGCGGTGTAGCATTGCTGTAGTAGCAGTGTAGTATTGCTGTAGTAGCTGTGAAGTAAGAGTGTAGTATTGTTGTAGTAGCTGTGTAGTATTGCTGTAGCAGCGGTGTAGTATGGGTGTAGTATTGTTGTAGTAGCAGTGTAGTATTGTTGTAGTAGTGGTGTAGTAAGAGTGTAGTATTGTTGTAGTAGCAGTGTAGTAGTGCTTTATTAGCGGTGTAGCATTGCTGTAGTAGCAGTGTAGTATTGCTGTAGTAGCTGTGAAGTAAGAGTGTAGTATTGTTGTAGTAGCTGTGTAGTATTGCTGTAGCAGCGGTGTAGTATGGGTGTAGTATTGTTGTAGTAGCAGTGTAGTATTGTTGTAGTAGTGGTGTAGTAAGAGTGTAGTTTTGTTGTAGTAGCAGTGTAGTAGTGCTTTATTAGCGGTGTAGCATTGCTGTAGTAGCAGTGTAGTATTGCTGTAGTAGCTGTGAAGTAAGAGTGTAGTATTGTTGTAGTAGCTGTGTAGTATTGCTGTAGCAGCGGTGTAGTATGGGTGTAGTATTGTTGTAGTAGCAGTGTAGTATTGTTGTAGTAGTGGTGTAGTAAGAGTGTAGTATTGTTGTAGTAGCTGTGTAGTATTGCTGTAGTAGCTGTGTAGTAAGGCGGTAGTAGTGGTGTAGTAGCAGTGTCTACTACAGTGATTTCCATCTTCCAGACGGATTCCACAAGTCTGGAATATACATAGTGTATCTAAGCTGGAACAATGTAACTATGTAATAAAGTCCATACCTGGAATTCTTTTAATAAATACAAATAACATTGTTAGTGGATTTGGCTACATTGTTACGTAGTTATTTGGGTTCAAAGAGGTCTACCAAGTTCCACCAATAGAAATAAAGGAATAAATAAAAAAGAAGCCCTCCATATACAGAACCCAATAGCCACAGCTGATCCAGAACAACAATGGAGGGCTCTCGTAGACTGGAAGGTCGATAGGTGGGACATTGATATGGAAGTTATTGGGTCAGATCATTAAATCTCGTATGTACTTATGTTGTTCTAATTCAGGATGATGGGTGGGGGAGGGGGGGGTTGCGGCATTACCTACATCTGAGTCAATCCTATACAGATGGCTGTTGTCACTTTGTTACTTAATCCTGCCGTCTCCCCGGGTGTGACAGATGGAAAGGACAGTGATATATTACTCGTCTGGATGTCCCATCCTTCCTGTCTGACATCTTTCCAGGGAGATCATTAATGATTTTCTCCCCTCTCACGTTGTAATGTGGAGGAATATCCAATGTCACCGATCACATTCAACAATATTCCACACTTTGACTCGTACTGCGTCCCGATGTCCTTCAGGTCCTGGAACCCGTCATGTGATTGGAGGCCATCAGGCTTCGGGTTCTACTTTGGCCTCAGACGCTGGCCTTTGCATCGGAATGCAGCAGCGCTCAAGTGTGTGCGTTTTGATTCAAATCACAGCAAATATCAGGCAAAGACCCAACGCCCAAATACAAGAATATACCCAACACCCAAACACAAGACCCAACACCCAGCAAAGACCCAACACCCAACAACAAGCAAAGACACAACAAAAACCAAATACTTAACACCCAACAACAAGCAAAGACCCAACACCCAAACACAAGCAAAGACCGAACACCCAGCAAAGACCCAACACCCAACAACAAGCAAAGACACAACAACAATCAAATACTTAACACCCAACAACAAGCAAAGACCCAACACCCAAACACAAGCAAAGACCAAACACCCAACAACAAGCAAAGACACAACACCCAAACACAAGACCCAACACCCAGCAAAGACCCAACACCCAACAAGAAGCAAAGACACAACAACAATCAAATACTTAACACCCAAACACAAGCAAAGACCAAACACCCAAACACAAGCAAAGACCAAACACCCAACAACAAGCAAAGACACAACACCCAAACACAAGACCCAACACCCAGCAAAGACCCAACACCCAACAAGAAGCAAAGACCCAACACCCAACAACAAGCAAAGACCAAACACACGCAAAGGCCAAACACCCAAACACAAGCAAAGACACAACAAAAACCAAACACTTAAATACCCAACAACAAGCAAAGACACAACAACAATCAAATACTTAACACCCAACAACAAGCAAAGACCAAAAACCCAAACACAAGCAAAGACCCATCAACCAGCAAAGACCCAACACCCAACAATAAGCAAAGACCCAACACCCCACAACAAGCATAGGCCCAGCACCCAAACACTCAAACACAAGCAAAGCCCCAACACCCAGCAAAGGCACCCAACAACAAGCAAAGACCCAACACCCAAACACAAGCAAAGACCCAACAACCAGCAAATACCCAACACCCAACAACAAGCAACGACCCAACAACAATTAAAGAAACAGTACCCAAACACAAGCAAAGACCCAACAACAAGCAAAGAAACAACACCCAAACCCAAACAAAGACCCAACACTCAACAACAAGCAAAAACTCAACACCCAACAAATGGCTTTGACTTTGCCTTCAACAAAAACATATCCCAACTCCACCTCCAGCAAACGCAACTCAAAGCAAGCCAAATGCAGCCTCGGACGCTGGCCTTTGCTTCGGAATGTATCAAGTGTATGAGTTTTGATTCAAATCACAGCAAATATCAAGCAAAGACCCAACGCCCAAATACAAGAATATACTCAACACCCAAACACAAGCAAAGACCCAACACCCAACAACAAGCAAAGGCCCATCGACCAGCAAAGACCAAACACCCAACAACAAGCAAAGACCTAACACCCAACAACAAGCAAAGACCCAACGACCAGCAAAAACCCAACACCCAACAACAAGCAAAGACCCAACACCCAACAACAAGCAAAGACCCAACACCCAACAACAAGCAAAGAACCAACATCCAACCACCAACACCCAACAACAAGCAAAGAACCAACATCCAACCACCAACACCCAACAAATGGCTTTGACTTTGCCTTCAATGAAAACATATCCAAACTGCACCTCCAGCAAATGCAACTCAAAACAAGCCAAATGCAGCCTCAGGACTTTACCCACACTGCACCATCGAGGCAAATGGAAATCCGCTGATCTGTTTTGGGCATCTATTAGAAACGCATGTTCAAACACAGGAAGAAAATGCCCATACGCCCTAATGATGGTGTCAAATGGCGTTACTTTATGGTGAATTTAAAGCCCCGTACACACGATCGGATTTTCCGACGGGAAATGTTGGATGTCAGGCTGTTGGCGGAAAATCTGACAGTGCGTATGCTCCATCGGACAATTGTTGGCTAGCATGTTCTCGAATTTTCCCCCGAAAACGTGTGTTGTTGGACTTTCCGATCGTGTGTACACAAGTCCGTCGGACAAAAGTCCAAAGTACAAACACGCATGCTCGGAATCAAGGACGAGCCGGAAGCGCTCGGTCTTGTAAAACTAGCGTTCATAATAGAGATATCACATCGGCTCGCCATACGTCTTGTACGTCACTACTTTCGTAATTGTTGGCCAACATTTGTGTGGCCGTGTGTATGCAAGACAAGTTGGAGCCAACAACCTTCAAACAAAATTCCACGGTTTTGTTGTCGGAAAGTCCCATCGTGTGTACGGGGCATGAGTCTATTTTGTTCTCCATCTCTAAATGGAGGCACTTCTGTATCACAGGTCTTTATCAGGGATGAGCCAAGATGGAAAATTTCAAATTGTGAGGAAAGTCAGGAGACGGTGGAATGCATCAGAGTCAATGGGGAAGGTGAAATTGTGTTGTTTGCAGCCATTTGGGGGTGCCTTGGAACTCACAAATTGGACTCCAATTGGCAAGATTTTATTAAATAAGGTTGATAGTCTACAAATTGTTAGAAAGTCTTTATTTTATGAAAGGAATACACTAAAGCAAAAGATTGCCCTGGGTGACCCTAACCTAGTTTCACATTGATCCAATAGTGAAATCTCGCATTGATTACCTCTCTGCATTTCCATCGTCGTTCCTTAACAGAAAAGAAAACTCCATGACCCAAAAACGTCACGTCACAAACTCCCCAAGGATCTAGCAGCAGTCTATATTTGGATGGCTTGACATTACCCAGGATGGTTAGACCTGGATAAAAGCCACGGATCCTTTTTTTTTTCCTCCTGGATGCACCGGCCTTGCTTAAAATGACTCTGGCGAAGGTGAAATTTCCTTTTGTGTAATCTCGAAAGACCTTTGTGCACCTTGGCGAGATCGATACATTAATCTTATAGTCACATAACGGTATTTATACAACAGTGGAATGCCCTCGAACTGTCAAAGAGTCATGTGTGTGTGTTAGGCAAGCAACTTCTGTTTCAATTACAAAAAAAAAACAGAAGTCAATGCATTTCAGAAGAGCGGGAAGTGCAAGGAAGGTTGTATGTTTATGTTTGTGAAGGTTCTCATTTTTCCCAGGTCATGGCATGGTCATTTGTAGATGGAGTGTCAGAAAACTTAGAAGAATCTTTAATAGACATTGTATCCTGTGTCCTTCAAACCCAGCAATACGCTGTGACAGAGGCTTGTACATCCAAAAAAACACTCAACAACTAAACGCCCGTAAAGACTCAACACCCAACAACAAGCAAAGAACCAACTCCCAAACACAAGCAAAGACCCAACACCCAACATAAGCAAAGACCCAACACCTAAACACAAGAATATGCTCAATACCCAAACACAAGCAAATAGCCAACACCCAAACACAAGCAAAGACCCAACACCTAAACACAAGCAAAGACCCAACACCCAATATAAGCAAAGACCCAACACCTAAACACAAGAATATACCCAACACCCAAACACAAGCAGAGACCCAACACCCAAACACAAGCAGAGACCCAACACCTAAACACAAGCAAAGACCCAACACCCAAACACAAGCAAAGACCCAACACCTAAACACAAGCAAAGACCCAACACCTAAACACAAGCAAAGACCCAACACCCAACATAATCTATGGTCCTCCAACCCCTTATGGTCCTCCACCTCTTACGATCCTCCACCTCATACGGTCCTCTACCTCTTATGACCCCTCACCCCCTTACAGTCCTCCACCTTTTATGATCCTCCATTTCCTATAGCCCTCCACCCCAAACAGGAATTCAGACATACCAGATAAAGAGACCTCAATTTGCAGTTACAGAGGTCTATATGTGTCACTGTTGAGAAGAAATCCTCAGCCCTTCCAGAGCGATTTTCATAAAACCCCGGATTGGTGGTCTTTGAGAAGAATGTCCCTTACATTGGTGATCAGTGAGAAGAATGTCCCTAACATTGGTGGTCTTTGGGAAGAATGTTCCTTACATTGGTGATCAGTGAGAAGAATGCTCCTTACATTGGTGGTCAGTGGGAAGAATGTTCCTTACATTGGTGATCAGTGAGAAGAATGCTCCTTACATTGGTGGTCAGTGGGAAGAATGTTCCTTACATTGGTGATCAGTGAGAAGAATGTTCCTTACATTGGTGGTCTTTGGGAAGAATGTTCCTTACATTGGTGATCAGTGAGAAGAATGTTCCTTACATTGGTGATCAGTGAGAAGAATGTTCCTTACATTGGTGGTCAGTGGGAAGAATGCTCCTTACATTGGTGGTCAGTGGAAAGAATTTGACCCTTACAGACTGCTAAAAAAGATCATTGTTGCTGCTGACTTGGCCAAGTAGTGTATGACCAGGACTAAGTAGGCACCATCAGATGGGCAGTCAACCAGCTACAGCTCAAGGAACCCCTAGCATCATCTAGAGGAACCCTATGGTTCTGTGGAACCTTGATTCAGAAAGGCTTCTTATAGAGTGTCCCTTCCAAGATGGCGGCACCCAGCAGCAATCTCAGAGCTTTTGAATGTTTATACAAGGCAGGATTTTACAGGTAAATAACATGAATAATATGTGTCAAATGCTTATGTAACCTCATTGCAAGATTGCTGTTGAAATTGTACGAAGGGGTTAAACCTACCATCCAAGATCCACCAATTTTTTAGCCATCTATCACTAAGCTACCTCCGGGACTCTTGAAGATCAACCATCTAAGGTTACATTTTGTTACATGTGAGTGCAGTATTTCCAGTGGGGGGGGGATGGGGTGGGTCATTTGTCACAGACTGCTGGCTCACTTTAGGTAAGGCATATGAGGCCCCTGTGGCATACTACCCGACCCTTCTGTCCTACAGTTCACGCCTTAATGCGCTTCGCACAGCCCCCTTGCTTTTAGGTTTGCATTGTGCCCTTCCCGAAAAGTGTAAAGTTGAATCGCTGATAAGATTAACAAAAGATGATTGATGAGAACAATTAGCTGAGCTCTCGGCACCCCCAGGCAACAAAGCCGCAAATAGCTGAGAGTCCAGTTACACATAATGCTCCTCACACCTTCCCTTCGCTTCTCCAAGGTTCTTCTATAGGGCCAGCTGACACCAGGCATAGAAATATATATTTATAAGGTACAAAGGGACTTTTATAATCCATACAAGGTGTATGTTTGTCAGTGAGAGTAAATAGCGCGGGTGACACGTAACTTAGTGAAGGCCAACCGTTCCACCGGCTTGGACACCTTCAAGTGGGGAAAGCAAACAAGGCCGCTAATGACCGACATCATTCAGCCTGTCAGAGGGGACAATGGCCCCCTCCATGTTTATATATGATGAAAACTTATATTTCATACGGAATATGTCTATAGGCAAATACAGCTGGCGATATAGAAAGGACCAACCTTCCTTGTGAACCTTCCTTCCTAACACCCAAAGTGTCAAAGTATAATGATAGACAACTTCACACGTGGTCATTGCTCAGTCAGAAGAGGACATTCTATGGTACTCATAGGAATGCACTTGAAATTCTAAAGTAGAATTTCATTCCAAGCCCTGGTTAACACTTGTGCGGGTAGTGCGGCCCGAATGGCCTGCCATGCCTGCATTTCCCGCGAAAAAAAAAGGTGTTTAGAAAAATGTGGCCTCAGGGAAATGGCATGGTGCTTTTGACCATGTGACTTCCCTATGGTTCCCACACGCGCAAGCACCCACTCACATGTGGGCAAGTGTGAACCTAGCTTAGATGTTTTTCTAGGTAGATTTGGGCATATGTAGGTAGATTTGTGCAGTTTTAGGTAGATTTGGACATTTTGGGGTAGATTTGGGTAGATGTGGGTAGATTTGAGCAGATTTGGGTAGATGCGGGCAAATGTGGGCTGATTTGGGTAGATTTGGACAGTTTGGGGTAGATTTGGGCAGATCAGGGTAAATATGGGCAGACAGGACAGATTTGGGTAGATATCAGTAGATTTTTGTAGAACCGGGCAGATTTGGGTAGATTGGGCAGTCTTTAATAGATTTGGGCAGATTTAGGTAGATTTGGGTGGATGTGGACAGATTTGGGTAGATTTTGGCAGGTTCGGGTAGATGTGGGCAGATTTGGGTAGATTTGGACAGACTTTGATAGACCTGGGCAGATTTGGGCAGATTTTGGGTAGATTTTGGCAGATTTGGGCAGGTTTGGGTATATTTGGGTAGATGTGGGCAGATTTGGACAGATTTGGGTACATTTGGGCACATTTAGGTAGATTTGGGCAGATGTGAGCATATTTGGTCAGGTTTGGGTAGATGTGGGCAGTTTTGGGGTAGATTTGAGCAGATTTGGGTAGATGTGGGCAGATTTGGACAAATTTGGGTACATTTCGGCACGTTTAGGTAGATTCGGGCAGATTTGAGCATATTTGGTCAGATTTGGGTAAAGGCGGGCAGTTTGGGGTAGATTTGAGCAGATATGGGTAGATGTGAGCAAATGTGGGCAGATTTTGGTAGATTTGGGCATATTTAGGTAGATTTGGTCAGATTTGGGTAGGTGGGGGCAGTTTGAGGTAGATTTGAGCAGATCTGTGTAGATGTTGGCAGATTTGGGTAGATTTGGTCAGATTTGGGTAGATGTGGGCAGTTTGGGGTAGATTTGAGAAGATTTGGGTGGGTAGATGTGGGCAGATTTGGGTAGATTTGGGCAGATTTGGGTAGTTTTGGACAGTTTGGAGTATATTTGGGCAGATGTAGGCAGATTTGGGTAGATTTTTGTAGAACCGGGCAGACTTGGGTAGATTTGGGCAGACTTTGATAGATTTGGGCAGATTTGAGTATATTTGGGTGGATGTGGGCAGATTTGGGTAGATATGGGTAGATTTTTGTAGAACCGGGTAGACTTGGGTAGATTTGGGCAGACTTCGATAGATTTGGGCATATTTGAGTATATTTGGGTGGATGTGGACAGATTTATGTAGATTTGGATAGATGTGGGGTGATTTGAGTGGATTTTATCAGATTTGGGTGAGTGTGAGCAGATTTGGGTAGATTTGGATGGATGTGGGCAAATTTGGGTGGATATGGTCAGATTTGAGTAGATATGGTCAAATTTAGGTGAGTGTGAGCAGATTTGGGCAGATTTGGGCATATTTGGTCAGATTTGGGTGAATGTGAGCAGATTTAGGCAGATTTGGGTAGATTTGGGCAGATTTGGGTGGATGTGGACAGGAAGCTATGTACAGCACCCTGCCAGCCCCTCCCACCAGCCATGACCCGCCTACGTTGCACAGAGAAGCACAGAGGCCCACTAAAATAAGGTCTGTAATGAAAAGGGAAGGAAACCTTCCCAAGAGCCAGTCTACTGCTTGCATGAGGACTGAGGGCTCCTGAGAGGTGCAATGACCCCTCCCGCCAGTCATGATCTGCCTGCACTGCATAGAGAAGCCTAGGGACCTCACTAGATTTAGAATAAGGTATTTAATAAGAATTAAAAAATTATGGTGGGGGGGGGGGGGGGGGTGGAGAAGCCAACAAAGGCAAAATATAAGCAGATTAAATCAGATGGACTCTTTGATGGTTTCATGTTTCTACATTGAGTCTAAGTGTTGCTAAGAAAGTTTGAGATGTCAAAGGTGACGGAAGGAGACATGAAAGGGCAAGCACCTAGACAGGTAGGACAGTGCAGAGGTCGGCCTAGACGTAGGAAGGCCTGGAGAGAGATTAATGATGCCGGTCTTGGCTTTTCATAGAGGAGCAGACGGCATGTCGCTGTTCCTGTCATATGGTGGCCCTTCCATGGTCTAGGAGCTTGGTGACACCTGAGACAATGCGACCTTCAGAGCATGAAGAGCCGGTTTTGTTTGCGAGGCTCTTATTTTACTGGGGAGGTGAAGACACAGAATCCCTCCTTGGTCGCAGCAACAAAGGAGCCCTTTTGCCGGTAACACCTCCCCCTGTAAACGTTCTCATTGAGGCCGTATTAACCTCTGGAGCTCCTCCAGCCTCTGAAGGTAGAAATGTCCTCGCCGGGGGAACATCCCGATCAGAACGCTTTTACTGTTCCGGTGCGTCTGTTTGTAAACATGGAACATCAATCTGCCTTTCATCTGTTCAGTACAAAGATGCCAGCGTGCGGTTTGCGGGCGTTTTTTTTTTTTTTTACGGCGTCGGGCTTTATGGAGAATTTATTCTTCTCGCCGGAGACTATCGAGTGCCGGAAATTACCATATTATTATACAATCATGAGAAATCTGTGCACACAGATCCTGGATACACATGGAATTTACACTCGTTTGAATAAATCTAGAGCCTCAAAGCCCAGCTAAACAATAAATACATTGCCCTGTAAAATTGGAAGGGAGCTCCACCTTTGCGCGTTACGTGGCCAAACCGGCAGGATCTAAAGCCGAGTTTACGCTGCTTATGTTTTACATTCTCTGGTTCCTCCCTCCTCCATCATGAAATAAAACATTTCTGTTTTTTTGTGACTTACTTAAGGCCTAGTGATGTCCTCACTGGGTCTCTGTGCTTCTCTATGCAGTGCAAGCAAATCATGGCTGGTGGGAGGGGCCGACAGGGTGCTGTAGATAGCTTCCCGAAAACAGCACCCTGCTTCAGTACTTCCTCTCAAGAGCCTTCAGCCCTGATACAAGCAGTGGGCTTTTAGGTGCAATAACACACACAGACCAGGTGCGATGAAAGAACTTGTGTTAAGATAATGCAAAGACAGTTCACAATAAACCCGGTGGAGAGACAGCCCAACCAGGAACACTCACAGATCCAACAGCGTGTAGAGAGCAGGTTTCAGCCATACTGACAGCGCCTGTTAGGGGGGGCAGAATTCGGCCTGGCCATCTCGTGCCCAAATGGGAAGATATCCAGAGAGCCCTACGCTTACCCTCCTCGTCAGGAACCTTTCTTTGCCGCTAGTTCTTTCCCTACCAGGCGGGGTATCTGTCCCTACTCTACCAAATTGGAAGAATGCGCGCCAAGCCTGGGAGTCAGGGATTTAAATAGGCTCCTGCCTGACCAAAGATGGCTGCCAGAGTCACATCGGGCGGCAGCAGCATCCAATTGGATCGCTTCCCAGTGAACCAGGCAACCATAGAGGAACAATGTTCCTCTTGACTTCTTCTCCAACTGCCTGTGCTACTGCAGAAGAGCGCCACCTGCAGTGGAGAAAGTAGACTGCACCTGCCTACAGGCTGGCCTTTAGGAGTGGCTATGCAAAAATCAAAATGCCTTGATGGGTGGATGTCAGTCTGGAGGAGTGGGCATTCATAGGCAGGCTGTATTTACATAGGTAACACCTAAATGTGATGCTGAGCCCCCATGGCTGAAAGAACTGAAGTCCAATGAATGAAAGAGGAGGACCAGGGGCAGTCAGGATGGGAAGGAAAGGGATAGATGATGCTGGAACATCCTCCAGCCAGGAAGTGAGGCGCAGCTTCTAATATACATTGTGAAAAACACATCCTCTGGTGCCCTCAGCAAAGGGGTTATCTCTGAACCTTCTTGAGAGACCATGGACAATCTTAGCATTCCAAAACCTAAAAAAATATGTTCTTCTGGACATTACTGGAGAGTCTTCTCATAAGGTTTGGGATTCTAAACTTGTTTAAGATTTCTAAATGAGACCCAGATATGACACTTTTGTCTAGGCCAGTGATTCTCAACTAGGGTTCCTCCAGAGGTTGCTAACGGTTCCTTCAGCATTGGGCCATTTCTGCCTCTCGGATAAGTTCCCGCCAACACCATTGATCTTTTTAGCTATCTGTAAGGAGGTAATTCTTCCCAAAGACCACAAATGTAAGGACCATTCTTCCCACTGACCATCACACTAATGTGTCATGAGTTGTAGATTTCTAATTTTTAACAGGGGTTCCCCCGAGACTGGAGAACTATTTCAAGGGTTCCCCTGTGTTAAAAAGGTTGAGAAAGGCTGGTCTAGGCGTTTGTGGACACCTGACCAGCACACCTATACGAGTTGTTGGACACCCCATTCCAAAACCATGGCCATTAATATAGAGTTGCCCACTTTGTGGCTATAACATCCTCCAGTCTTCTAGGAAGAGTTTCCACAAGATTTTGGAGGGTGTCTTTGGGAATTTGTGCCCATTTGTGGGGTCAGGTATTGATGTTAGATGAGAAGACCCGGCTCACATGTTGGACCTCATGTTGGGCGCCAAAAAAAAAGACCTGGCTCACATGTTGGACCTCATGTTGGGCGCCAATAAAAGGACCTTGCTCACAATCAGTGTTCCAATGCATCACAAAGGTGATCCCTAGGAGTTTGTGGACACATGACCAGTACACCTATATAATCTTGTTGGACATCCTATTCCAAAACTATGCGTGGCCCCGGTCAACCTTCCATGGCCATTGATAAGGAGTTGCCCCCATTGTAGTTTTAACATCCTCCACTATTCTGGGACAGCTTTCTACAAGATTTTGGAGGGTGTCGGTGGGAATTTGTGCCCATATGTGAGGTCAGGTACTGATGGTGGATGAGAAGACCTGGATCACCATCAGCATTCCAAATCATCCCAAAGGTGTTCACTAGGGTTGAGGTCAGGGCTCTCTGCAGGACACTCAAGTTCCTTCATGACCTCAAACCAACTGAACACCTTTGGGATAAGAAGAACTCTTTCCAAAAGTGTTCTGTATTGTTAAGGGCAGGTACTGATGTTGGATAAGAAGACCTTATGCCAAAGGCCTTCCAAAAGTAGACTTGAGGTCAGGGCTATGTGCAAGACACTTCAGTTCATCCACACCAAACTGGTCACACCATGTCTTTGTGGAGATGTTGGTTGAGAAGACCAGACTCATTCCAATTCATCCCAAAGGTGTTCAGTAAGGTTGAGGTCAGGGCTCTGTGAAGGACACTCAAGTTCCTCCCCACCAAACTGGTCAAACCATTTCTTTATGGAGCTGCCTTTGTACACAGGGCTCATGTTTCAATCCATCCCTGTCATGTACTTGGTAGAGGTGGATGAGAGGGCTTCACTTACACCTCCTGTCCAATACCCCTTGTAGCTTGTAATAGGGTTTAGCAGGACGAGCAATGGCACAGGTGCCCATGGTGGGTGTGGATGCAGCAGATGATCTGGAAATAGTCTGGATACTGCAGAAATGCTAGAGGGTTCAGGCAGGATCTGGGCAGAATTCTGGTATGCCAATTAGGAACAGGAACATGAAGGAGAAAAAAGCAGAACTGTAGGCAGGGCGACAGAGGTATGAATTCGAAGAGTAGAAGCAAAGTCAAAATCCAGGCCAATGTCGCGATCAGTCAGGAGCGAGGTACCAAAACAGCAGGAAGATGGTGAAATTAGGATTCAAGCCAAGCAACTGGAGATACGAGTACAAATAAAGCCTGGAGGCACATCGGGTCAATCACAAGAGAAGAGACGTGCAGGTCGGATCACAGGAAGAGCTAAGGATACCTTGGCAACTTTCCTAGGTACTGCTGAGTTTTAATTAGGTTGATTGGCATCAAAGGTGCTCAGTAAAGGTCAGGGCACTGTGCATGACACTTGAATTCCTCCACACCAGTAGATTTGAGGTCCAAAGCTGTTCACTAGGGTTAAGGTCCAAAGGTGTTCAGTAGGGTGGAGGTCAGAGATCTATGCAAGACGCTTGACTTCCTCCATGATGGAACAGAAAAGGATTTTCACCAAACTCTTACCACAAGGTTGGAAGAACACGGGTGTCTACAATGTCTTTGTATGATGTAGTATTAGCAGTACCCTTCACTGGAGACACCTGAACTATATGATTTAAAGGGGGGGTCCGCATAGGTTAGGCCAGCCATTCTCAACCAGGGTCCTATGGAATCCTAGGGTTCCTCCACAGGTTTCTAGGGGTTCCTTTATAATCCCATTGAACTACCTCCCATTTAATGGCGCTTGCACCGTTCCAGAGCCAAAGCCACTTGACAGAGTGACAACAGAGACCTTTCCTTTTTTTTTTTTTAGCTGTGTGTAAGGGTGGCATTCAGATCACTACAGTAAGGGCAGCATTTTTACCACTGACCCCCCAATAGATTGGTTTTAGCAGGGGTTCCTTGAAATTTGGACAAAACATTTGAAGTGTTCCCCTGGGGTAAAAAAAGGTTTAGAAGAGCTGGGATAAGCCATATTTCATATGATTTTGGAGAGCCGGAGACTGTAGGTACATTTCCTCCCACTAGATGTCACCACAGAACCAGGTATTGCACATGGGTCTCACTTGGGGCATTTTGCATGATTGGTAGAAGATGTCATTATTTATGTTTTGAAGGACTTAACGTAAAGTAAATATATTTAACGGATAATGGCAAATAATGAAAGAAGTACAGGAAAAAGTCATCCATCAGTTCTCATTTCTAAAGAATACCATTAACAATAGATATGTTTCATATGGAGCAACTATGGGATAGTTTATTGGTAAGCTTTATGTTTGAATATGTTTGCAGGGATTAGAGGCAATGAATACATTACTATTTGTCTCTGTGTACATATGTAAGGGTGACCCTGAAGAAAAATTCTTTAAAGAGAAATAGTGTTGGCTTGTATGAAGATGAATTAGAAAAATGTACTTCATCTGAATGTATTTGAAGGAGTTGCATTGTGATGAGTTTTTGTCCATCCAATTGAGACTTTTTATTCATCGGAACAGAAAGGGATATTGTAATTCTATCTACAATAATAGGTTACAATGTACCTAAAACTTTGTCCCTGAAGCACCCTGAAGCCCCATCTCTGGCCCTGAAGACCCCTAGAAGCCGCACTTCTGTTCCTGAAGCCCCTTCAAAGCTTGACCTCTGTCTCTGAGGCTCCCTCGATGACAGAGGTCTTTACCTGAAGCCCCATAGAAACCCCACCTCCATCCCTTAGGCACCCCTGCCTAAGCCCTACCTCTGTCCCTGCAAGCCCCATATCCATCCCTGAAGTCCTCCTTAATTTTCACCTCTAGCCCCCTGAATCCCCATTCCCATTTCCATCCCTGAAGCTCCCTTGAATCCCAATCTCCATCCCTGAAGCATCCTCAAAGCTCCACCTTTGTCCCTGAAGCTCCCTTAAAGCCCCATCTCTATCCCTGAAGCTCCCTTGAAGCCCCACCTCCTTTCCTAAAGCCCCCTCGAAGCCCAACTCCATCCACAAAGCTCTTTTGAAGCCTGTCTCTATCCCTGAAGCCCCACCTCTACCCCTGAAGCTCCCTTGAAGCCCCACCTCCATTCCTGAAGCTTTCTCAAAGCCCCGGTCTAGCCAATAAGCACCCTTGAAGCCCATTTCTATCTCTATAGCTCCCTTGAAGCCTCATTTCCATCCCTGAAACTCCCTCGGAGACCAAATCCATCCTTCAAGCTCCCTAGAAGCCCATCTCTATCCCTAAAGCTCCATCGAAGCCCAAATCCATCCCTGAATTTCCCTTGAAGCCCATCTCCATCCATGAAGCTCCTTTGAAGCCCCACCTCCATCCCTGAAGCTCCATTGAAGCCCAAATCCATCCCTGAATTTCCCTTGAAGCCCATCTCCATCCATGAAGCTCCTTTGAAGCCCCACCTCCATCCCTGAAGCTCCATTGAAGCCCAAATCCATCCCTGAAGCTCCCTTGAAGCCCATCTCTATCCATGAAGCTCGTTTGAAACTCCACTTCCATCCCTGAAGCTCCATAAAAGACCAACTCCATCCCTGAAGCTCCCTAGAACCCCATCTCTATCCCCGAAGCTCCATTGAAGCCCATCTCTATCCCTAAAGCTCCCTTGAAGCCTACCTCCATCCCTGAAGCTCCCTCAAAGCCCATCTCTATCCATTAAGCTCCACCCCTATCACTGAAGCGCCCTTGAAGCCCAACTCCATCCCTGAAGCTCCCTAAAACCCCATCTCTATCCCTGAAGCTCCCTTGAAGTCCATCTCTATCCCTGAAGCTCCTTTGAAGCCCCACCTCCATCCCTGAAGCTCCCTCAAAGCCTACCTCCATTCCTGAAGCTCCCTTGAAGCAACCCATTTATCATGAATGGGCTACCAATGCAATTCAATAGACCTATGAATGCACAGGCTCTTTTTAAAAAAAATTCTGATGCACCCCAACACACCACAACATGTAGTATATATGCCGCGGCGTGCTGCTGTGCGTCATGCATTGGCAGCCACTGCACATAGCGTTGGTGAGCCATTTAACAATGGTTCAGTTTGAAATGTAGTCACATAGTTACATAGTAGGCGAGGTCAAAAAAAGACACAAGTCCATCAAGTCCACCAACCTATGTGTGTGATTATGTGTAACGTCGTCTGAATGAACCCTCCATTTCATTCAGCCCTACAGGGAACAAAGAAGATTACAAGGCAGACAAAACCTGCTTGTGTCATTTAACAGCCAAAATCACTATCGTCCTCAGGATAAAAAAATAAATAAATTTAAAATGTTAAAAGTAAAAAAATAATAAAAATTAAATATAACATGAAAATTAAAAATAAAATTATTAATAAAAAATAATATATTAAAAAATAAATAAAGATGTTAAAAAAAAAATAAATAAAAATGACAAAACCTGCTTGTGTCATTTAACAGCCAAAATCACTATCGTCCTCAGGATAAAAAAATAAATAAATTTAAAATGTTAAAAATAATAAAATAATAAAAATTAAATATAACACGAAAATTAAAAAATAAAATTATTAATAAAAAATAATATATTAAAAAATAAATAAAGATGTTAAAAAAAATAAACAAATAAAAATGACAAAACCTGCTTGTGTCATTTAACAGCCAAAATCACATTCGTCCTCAGGATAAAAAAATAAATACATTTAAAATGTTAAAAATAATAAAATAATAAAAATTAAATATAACACGAAAATTAAAAATAAAATTATTAATAAAAAATAATATATTAAAAAATAAATAAAGATGTTAAAAAAAAAAAAAATAAAAATGACAAAACCTGCTTGTGTCATTTAACAGCCAAAATCACTATCGTCCTCAGGATAAAAAAAATAAATAAATAAAAATACATTTAAAATGTTAAAACTAATAAAATAATAAAAATTAAATATAACATGAACATTAAGAATTAAATTATTAATACAAAATAATATATTAAAAAATAAATAAAGATGTTAAAAAAAAAAATAAAAATGACAAAACCTGCTTGTGTCATTTAACAGCCAAAATCACTATCGTCCTCAGGATAAAAAAATAAATAAATTTAAAATGTTAAAAATAATAAAATAATAAAAATTAAATATAACATGAAAATTAAAAATACAATTATTAATAAAAAATAATATATGAAAAAATAAATAAAGATGTTAAAAAAAAAAAAATGACAAAACCTGCTTGTGTCATTTAACAGCCAAAATCACATTTGTACTCAGGATAAAAAAATAAAAATAAATTTAAAATGTTAAAAATAATAAAATAATAAAAATTAAATATAACATGAAAATTAAAAATAAAATTATTAATAAAAAATAATATATTAAAAAATAAAAAAAGATGTTAAAAAATAAAAATAAAAATGACAAAACCTGCTTGTGTCATTTAACAGCCAAAATCACTATCGTCCTCAGGATAAAAAATAAATAAATAAAAATAAATTTAAAATGTTAAAACTAATAAAATAATAAAAATTAAATATAACATGAACACTAAAAATGTAATTATTAATACAAAATAATATTTTAAAAAATAAATAAAGATGTAAAAAAAATAAAAATGATTAATAATAAATAATAATTTATTAAATTAAATAAAAAAAATTATAATAACATTTATTATTATTAAAAAAAATTAAAAAAAATTGAATTCCTCCTCGCCCAGCTGTCTGGCAGCGAAGAGGTTACAGTTACAGATCCTGTTCTCGATGGAAGGGCTGGGAAAAAAAAACTCTGTGTCGGGTATTGTTTGACTTCCCCGTGATTCATTAATACTAGGCGGCTCATAAAAGCGGGCTACTGTTTCCAAATCCCATTAGACACATTTAAATCACACTTACCAGCCCTCATTAAATGAAGGCGACCGGGTCACAGTTATTGACACCCTATTGCTAAGATAGCCCCTTGTTGTAAGCGACTCCCTTTTTAAAAAAAATGTATCTTGTTACCGCTAACGGTCCTAATTACAGAATTATAATTAGGTACAGATGCTTAGGATGACATCACCGGGCGCGGGGACTCCGATATCCTGCATCCCAGTAAATCACCGCTAGTCTTTTAAGTGGTTTTCTTTCGTTAACATACCTATGTAAACCATCACAATAAAGAAATAAAACAAGTGCTAAGAGATTTACTACGAGAAGTATCAGTCCTCTCGTTAAGTGGCTCAAATAGGCTTCTGGAGAAAGACTTTCCCACGTCAACGTAATACAGTGTGGGGGCCAGAATTATGAGGACCCCCCCTTCAAACGATTGGGTTCAGATGTTTCCAGTGACGGGTACTCTACAACATACAAGGTCATTTTAGACCAGCCATTGGTTAGCTGGGTTCTTTGGGTTCCTCCAGAGGTCACTAGGACTTCCTTAAAACCCAACTCTGGGCAACTAAAAAAAAAATGATCCCTTTGCAGTGGGGCTGTTCCTGTAGTGCAAAAAAAAAAAAGTGGCCCTTTGTTTAGAAAGTTTGGAGACTTCTACCCTAGACCAAGACCAGCACATAACCTTTGCTGGTCCTGGTCTAGAGTCTCCAAAATTTCTAAAGGGCCACTTTTTTTTTGTCCATTAGGCTTTAGGGGGGCTGGACTGTGGAGAGTGGAAGTAGTCGGTGGGAAGACTAGTACCTCATTGTTGGTGCCAGTGGGAGGAAACATGCCTGAATGTTGGTATTCAAGGGAGGATAAGGGCCCCCTCATTGGTATCTGTGGGAGAATTGGTGCCCCATCATTGGTATCAGTGGGAGGAATGATATCCCATCATTGATATCAGTCCGAGGAATAGTGCTCCACAATTGGTATCAGTGGGAGGAATAGTGCCCCATCATTGGTATCAGTGGGAGGAATAGTGCTCCATCATTGGTATTAGTAGGAGGAATAGTGCCCCATCATTGGTATCAGTGGGAGGAATAGTGCTCCATCATTGGTATTAGTGGGAGGAATAGTGCCCCATCATTGGTATCAGTGGGAGGAATAGTGCCCCATCATTGGTATCAGTGGGAGGAATAGTGACCCATCATTGGTATCAGTGGGAGGAATAGTGCCCCATCATTGGTATCAGTGGGAGGAATAGTGCCCCATCATTGGTATTAGTGGGAGAAATAGTGATCCATCATTGTCAGTGGATGAAGTGGTGCCCCAAGGGCTGGATAAAGGTGAGCAAAGGGCCGTATTCTAGCTGAGGGGCTGCAGTTTGAATACCACTTGTCTGGGGGAACCAAAACAAATATTTACGATTCTCCACTCCACAGATCTAGGGTTCTGATGTCATCAAAACCAAAGCAGGGTCCATAGCCATACATTGGATGTGATGACACTAAGGGGCAGCCTACGACAGGAGCATTGGGGATTGCCATAGGATCAGGTAACTGTTCCACCTCTGCCCTTGACAAAACCAGGTATTAACCCTTGCAGTGTGGGTGCAAGGAATCATTTTTAATTGCCCAGAGTTGGGCTTTTAAGCTGTGGCTGATTGGCTACACATTTGATGGTGCCTCCATAGTTCCAAGGCCAACGCTACATTAGCAGAGCCAACCCCAAGACACCAATGTGCCATTTTTAGCTACCCGGAAGCGTGGTATTGTGTGTGTTAAGGATGACGTTATTCCCATTGACTCCCAAATGAATCTGTTTTTAGCAAAGGGCTTCCTGAGATCTGGAATTTATCTCAAGGGTTCCTGTAGGGTAAAAAGGTTGAGAGAAGCTGGCTTAGACAATTGCGTTCGCCAAACCTTCCACTTGGTGAAGACCCTTTTCTGTTCCGGCTTGACTGTACCCCTTTGTAGAAAAGCTAGTTCCTCAAAGGTATAAAGGTAAATCTGGTGTGAAGGAACCTGAGTCATGAGCACCTTTGGAATTAATTGGAGTGCCAATTGTAAGCCAGCTGCATAAAGACATTGTGTGGCCAGTTTGGTGTGGAGGAACTTGAGTGTCCTGCACAGAGCCCTGACCTCAACCCTACTGTACACCTTTGGAATGAATTGGAACACCGATGGTGAGCCAGGTCTTCTCATCCAACATCAGTACCTGACCTCAGAGATGGGCATAAATTCCCACAGACACCCCCCCAAAATCTTGTGGAAAGTCTTCCTAGAAGTGTGGAGGATATGATAGTCCCAAAGACAGGAGCCCTTTCAATTTTAATGTCCTCAGAGGGGGAAGGGGCAACTCCATATTACTGGCCATTTTTTTGGAATTGGATGCCCATAAACGCATATAAGTGTGATGTGAGATGTGAGAAAGTTGAGGGTGCTGCACAGAGTCCTGACCTCAACCCTACTGAACACCTTTCGGATGAATTGAAACGCCGATGGCGAGCCAGGTCTTCTCATCCAACATCAGTACCTGACCTCACAGATGGTCAAAAGTTCCCAGATTCTTGTGGAAAGCCCTACTAGAACAGTGGAGGCTGTTTTTGTTTTCAAAGAGGTACAGCACCTTCAAACGAAGAATTGTTGGGAGCTATGCTGACCAATTGTGAGAATTTGCACCCCAATCTCATGGAAAGCCTTCCCAAAACAGTGGAGGCAAAGGGGGGTGTCAGCTCCATATTAGTGGCCATGATTTTGGAATGAGATGTCCTACAGGCTCAGAGCCATGACCTCAACCCTATTGAAAAACCTTTGCGATGAACACCACAGGCATAGGCAATCCTCAAAATCTTGTGGGAAGCCTTCCCAGAAGAGTGGAGCCAGCACCATAAAGGCATGGTTTGACCAATGTGGTGTGGAGGAACTCGTGTGTCCTGCAGAGAGATTTTACTGCAACCCTACTGAACATCTTTGGGATGAATTGGAACGCTGATGGTAAGCCAGGTCTTCTCATCCAATATCAGCACCTGGCCTCAAAAATTCTCACAGGCAAACTCCAAAATCTGGTGGAAAACCTTCCCAGAATCCCAGAAGAGTTGAGGCCATTATAGCCATAAAGACAGGGGGAGGGGGGGAGCCTCAATATTAATGGCCATTTTTGAACATGATCTCCAACACGGTCATATAAGTGTCATGGATGGAGGAACTCTAGTGACCCATACAGAGTTCTGATCTCAACCCTGCTGAAGACCATTGAGATGAATTGAAATGCCGATGATAAGCTAGGTCTTCTCGACCAGCATCAGTACCTGACCTCACAAATGGTCAGAAGTTCCCACAGACACCCTTCAAAATCTCGTGGAAGGCCTTCCCAGAAGTGTGGAGGATGTTATAGCCACAAAGGTGGGCAATAAATGCTAATGGCCATAGGGGGAGGGTGGGGGGGGGGGGTGGGCACTCCCAATAAATGACCATGGTTTTGTAATAAGATGTCCACCAAGCTTATATAGGTGTGATGGTCAGGTGTCCTCAAACATTTGGTCATCTACTGATGTAAACCATAACAGTAAAGGTATAAAGTAACGTTTATTGATCTTCTCGTTAAGCAGCTTGAAATAAGCCGTTTTCCGGGAAGGACTTTCCCACGCCAACAAGAATAGAAATTGATTGGTCAGACACAGAAATCCATCTCTTCGTACATATAAAGTGCTGGAAGGAATGGAAAAGCACACGGATACTGTGCTGTTTATGATGAATGGAAAATGAGCGACGTAGATAATGTTGCCTGTCAAAGGCTTGGGGCTTTCAAAAAAAAAAAAAGGCCAACCAGAAATGATTTGATATTCGTCAGTGATGTAGACAAAATGAAGAAATCATTTCCAGTGGTTTTTTTTTTTTATCATTTATGAAAATAATCCCAGGAGATCCTGCCATGAGGGTTCTTTCTGTTATAATGTAATAAATGGACCTCGCGCTATGGAAGGGGGATGATGTGAAATAAAAAATATAATTTGTGAAAATTAATGAGCTGCTCCCCTTAAAGTATAGGCGATGCTAACGATGCTAATCGGTGAATAGTGGTAGGGGCAGGGACGTCTTTAAGGCAGGGGCAAAAGGGGCATCTGCCCCGGGGACACCTGATGTAAAAGAGAACTCTATTGGGGACACCTCATGTAAAGGGGGACTCTTTTGGGGTCACCTGCTATAAAAGGGGATTCTATTGGGGACACCTGATGTAAGGGAGGACTCTTTTGGGGTCACCTGCTATAAAAGGGGATTCTATTGGGGACACCTGATGTAAAGGAGGACTCTACTGGGGACACCTGATGTAAAGAGGGACAATATTAAGGATACCTGATGTAAAGGGGGACTCTATTAGGGACACCTGATATAAAGGGGGACTCTATTAGGGACACCTGATGTAAAGGGGGACTCTATAAGGGACAGTTGATGTAAAGGGGGACTCTATAAGGGACACCTGATGTAAAGGGGACTCTATTGGGGTCACCTGCTATAAAAGGGGATTCTATTGGGGACACCTGATGTAAAGTAGGACTCTATTGTAGACACCTGATGTAAAGGGTGACTCTGTTAGGGACAGTTGATGTAAAGGGGGACTCTATTGGGGGCACCTGATGTAAAGTGCTGTGTAACTTGTGGGCATTATATAAATCCTATATCATAGTAATAATAATAATTAAGGGGGACTCTATTGGGGACACCTGATGTAAAGGGGGACTCTATTAGGGACAGTTGATGTAAGCAGGGACTCTACTGGGGACACCTGATGTAAAGGGGGACTCTACTGGGGACACCTGATGTAAAGTGGGACCATATTAGGGACACCTGATGTAAAGGGGGACTCTATTAGGGACACCTGATGTAAAGGGGGACTCTATTAGGGACACCTGATGTAAAGGGGGACTCTACTGGGGGCACCTGTTGTAAAGGGGGACTCTATTAGGGACAGTTGATGTAAGCAGAGACTCTAATGGGGACACCTGATGTAAAGGGGGACTCTACTGGGGACACCTGATGTAAAGGGGGACTCTACTGGGGACACCTGATGTAAAGGAGGACTCTACTGGGGACACCTGATGTAAAGAGGGAGTCTACTGGGGACACCTGATGTAAAGGGGGACTCTACTGGGGACACCTGATGTAAAGGGGGACTCTACTGGGACACCTGATGTAAAGGGGGAGTCTATTGGGGACACCTGATGTAAAGGGGGACTCTATTAGGGGCACCTGTTGTAAAGGGGGACTCTATTAGGGACAGTTGATTTAAAGGGGGACTCTATTGGGGACATCTGATGTAAAGGACACTATTGGGACACCTGATGTTGCAATTCACCATCTTCACCCCGGGCGCTGGATGACCTTGCCCCGTCACTTTTTGTCACCATCAGGAACCCCCCCCCCCCCCCGAGATATAACAAAGAGGGGTAGAGATGAAAGATAGGATACGATCGTTCTTCAGCTTTTAGATCCATGAGAGTAATCACTGAAGAAGACACGGCGGCGCTATTTTGCAAGTGTAATCGCCTCCATTTACCTAATTACCCAAATAACATAAATTATGCAGTGAAGAAGCTCCGAGACGTTCCTTGTTAAGCCTTCAATTTCTTCCAATCAAGGGACCCGTCAGAGCGGTGACAGCGCGGTAAATATGGCGGCCCTCCCGGTATCGAGGTGCATGCGATGGAGGCATCATAACATCCCGGGGCGGAAAGAGACCAGTGTAATCCCACCCAATCCATGTCTCTTATTTACTCCCATTTGGTCTATTACTTTATTGTTACATTTTATATCTGGTGAATCCTGCCAGAAATGCGGTGAGCCCTGTCTGTCTGGGACTACAGAACACCTTTCCTTCATCTGATAAAAAGCCACGCTGAGGAGCCTAATGTCTTCCCGCTGGCCTATAGCTTGATGATGGCCAGGTGTGGGAGTAGTGTTGTCCTGGGAGGACGTCATATGACGTCACGCGCAGCCGCGGGGCCGCACAGCTGTCAGCGGCTGTGTCCACCGGACATCAGTGTATCGGCCCGCTGTCGGTACCATGTGATCCCCGTGACCAATCACAGCAGATCACATGACAGTTGCAAACAATGAATGGCTTCCTTCCATGCCATCCGTTGTGTACAGTTGTGTTATTAGCTGTGATTGGTCACAGTGATCACATGGTACAGACAGGGGCCAATCACAGCCCATCTGTAGCATGTGATTAGCTTTGACCAGCCACAGCTAATCACAACAAAAGTCACTGAATGAACCCGTTTCATTCAGTAAAAATGGTTGCTTATAACGAATGAAATTGGAGCCCTCTGTGTTCTACTGGAACCAGCGAAGGTCATAGAGAGACCTGTGAGATCCTTCCATTGGTGATGCCTCTAGTTCTTCAGATCCCTCAGCGAATCATTCATTCTTCTTCTCTTATATCTCTTATATTTCTGAAATGCGGATCCTTCATCAAAAGAAGTCTTCTTTTTTTTTTCTTTCCTAATTTAGTCATTTAGATAATGGTGGGGGGGACCGAGATGAGTGAAGAGGGCCCTTAATACCGGGTGAGGGGAGTAGATGGGAAGACCGGCCGGTGAATGCCGAGTGCAGCGACCTCTCCGCTATCATTGGCTCTATCATCATCTACCGAACGCACAAGTTCCCTTCCGTGACAATCGCAGGAGAAGGATCTGGAGGCCCTTCATATGGGGGGGGGAAACCAGGTGACTTTTCCGGGACCTTCAATTTTGGAAATGTGAGGTCTTTTTTTTTTTTACTTCAGAATATAAATCATCGACAGCTTTTAGAGGGTTTGAAGGAATTGGTTCACCTTTCTCTAAGGCCGCGGTCTCCAAACTTCTCAGTATGAGGGTCACATTTGTATATTTTATGCATATTTGTGGGCATGATTTGGCTCCGAACAATAGAGTGAGAACGTCAGTAAAAGAAAGCCAAGAGATTCCAAATAAACCGGAGCCATTATCAAGGTAATTCATTCAGTCTGCACTTTTCTCATCATCGTCCCCCCTTACATCAGTGTGCCCCCATCAGAGTTCCCCCTTACATCAGGGTCCCCATCAGAGTTCCCCCTTACATCAGTGTGCCCCCATCAAAGTTCCCCCTTACATCAGTGTCCCCATCAGAGTCCCCCCTTACATCAGGGTCCCCATTAGTCTCCCCCTTACATCAGTGTCTCCATCAGAGTTCCCCCTTACATCAGTGTCTCCATCAGAGTCCCCCCTTACATCAGGGTCCCCATCAGAGTCCCCCCTTACATCAGTGTGCCCCCATCAGAGTCCCCCCTTACATCAGGGTCCCCATCAGAGTTCCCCCTTACATCACTTACATCAGTGCCCTCATCACACTTCCCCCTTACATCACTGTCCCCATCAGAGTCCCCCCTTACATCAGTGTCCCCATCAGAGTCCCCCCTTACATCAGGGTCCCCATTAGTCTCCCCCTTACATCAGTGTCTCCATCAGAGTCCCCCCTTACATTAGGGTCTCTATCAGAGTCCCCCCTTACATTAGGGTCTCTATCAGAGTCCCCCCTTACATTAGGGTCTCCATCAGAGTCCCTCCCTTACATTAGGGTGTCCATCAGAGTCCCCCCTTACATTAGGGTCTCCATCAGAGTCCCCCTTACATCAGAGTCTCCATCAGAATCCCCCTTACATCAGTATCCCAATCAGAATCCCCTTATATCAGGGTCCCCATCAGACCCCCCCTTACATCAGGGTCCCCATCAGAATCCCCCTTACATCAGGTTCCCCATCAGAGTCCCCCCTTTCATCAGTGTGTCTCCGTCAGAGTCCCCAGTAGGAGTGCCAAACAGTCCAACAGTCCAAAAATTATTAATGATATTGGATTACAAATAACAGCCCAGAACAGCCAACACATTTCTGGGGGGGGGGCTCAGAGACCTCCCCCTTCTTCAGGGCTTAAACATAATGGGCAATTACAAGGACTCAAAATCCAATGGGAGTGCCAAACAGTCTGCGAGTCTAAAACCCTATAATAGTAATATCGGATTAAAAATAAAAATACAGAACAGCCAACACATTTCTGGGGAGCACAGAGACCTCATCTTCTTCAGGGCTTCACCATAATTGGACAATCATAGGAACTCAAAAATGGCAAATCCAATGGGAGTGCCAAAAATCTGAGAGTCCAAAAACCTATAATAATATTATTGGATTACAATAAACAACACAGAACAGCCAACACGTTTCTGGGGGACTCGGAGACCTCACCCTTCTTCGGGGCTTAACCATAATGGGCAATCACAAGGACTCAAAAGCCAATGGGAGTGCCAAACAGTCCAAGAGTATAAAAACCTTTAATAATAATATCGGATTGCAAATAACAATACAGAACAGCCAACACGTTTCTGGGGAGCACAGAGGCCTCATCTTTTTCAGGGCTTCACCATAATTGGACAATCATAGGAACTCAAAAATAGCAAATCCTATGGGAGTGCCAAACAGTCTGAGAGTCCAAAAACCTATAATAATATTATTGGATTACAATAAACAACACAGAACAGCCAACACGTTTCTGGGGGACTCGGAGACCTCACCCTTCTTCAGGGCTTAACCATAATGGGCAATCACAAGGACTCAAAAGCCAATGGGAGTGCCAAACAGTCCAAGAGTATAAAAACCTTTAATAATAATATCGGATTGCAAATAACAATACAGAACAGCCAACACGTTTCTGGGGAGCACAGAGGCCTCATCTTTTTCAGGGCTTCACCATAATTGGACAATCATAGGAACTCAAAATTAGCAAATCCTATGGGAGTGCAAAACAGTCTGGGTTACGAAAATACAGCACAGAGCAGCCAACTTGTTTCTGTCGAGCACAGAGACCTCCATCTTCTTTTGGTCTTAACTATAATGGACAATCATAAGAACCTATGGGAGTGCCAAACAGTCCAAGAATCCAAAAACCTTTAATAATAATATTGGAATACAAATAACAACACAGAATTTTTATTTATACTCCTAACACAGCGCCACTCCCTATACTTTGATCTATAACAACACAGAATGGTCAACACGTTTCTAGGGGGGCTCAGAGACCTCCCCCTTCTACAGGGCTTAAACATAATGGGCAATTACAAGGACTCAAAATCCAATGGGAGTGCCAAACAGTCCGAGAGTCTGAAAACCTATAATAGTAATATCGGATTACAAATAAAAATACACAACAGCCAACACGTTCCTGGGGAGCACAAGGACCTCATCTTCTTCAGGGCTTCACCATAATTGGACAATCATAAGAACTCAAAAATGGCAAATCCAATTGGAGTGCCAAACAGTCCGAGAGTCTAAAAACATTTAATAATAATATTGGATTACAAATAACAACACAGAACAGCCAACACGTTTCTGGGGGACGCGGAGACCTCACCCTTCTTCAAGGCTTAACCATAATGGGCAATCACAAGGACTCAAAATCCAATGGGAGTGGCAAACAGTCTGAGAGTCCAAAAACCTATAATAGTAATATCGGATTACAAATAACAAATCACCTTAACGGGTAATCCTTAGGACTCAAAATGAGCACAAATCACCATGAGAAAATCATTTGCTGCCTATGGAATAGCTAAAATCAATGAACCAGCAAAACTAAGAGCACCGGAATCTGACTACGTTGTCCAGAATACTGTAACTGGCCTGGTTGGACACACCCCCCTGCAAAACAAATGTGGGCGTGGCTGTTACTCTGCTCTGCCAGCACAAGGGCACTGCAGTGGGAGAGAAGAAGCAGCATTTGAAGATATTTTAAAGGCATTTTAAAGCAATTAATCAGAATTCTAACATATGGTGATGGAGGACTATAGAGAGTAAATAAAAAAAACGTGTGAGACTTTAATTGGGCTTCGCCATATTTCCTATTGCTGATACTCGCAGCGCGAGGAACGCAGGTGGTAAAGTCGAGGGTTTTGGGAATTCATCATCTTCTAATCAATGTGTGTTCATGTTCTGTACGGAGGTGACATATTTATGAGGAAGAAGTGAGACGTGACAGAGGGAAGGGGAAAATGGGGGTTGCACGCTCAGGCGTCTCCCCCCGATCGTTCTCCGCCTGTGTCTTTCCCCGGGGAGATCTGCTTCCAGGACCACATTTTTCAGAGCAGATGTAATGCTGTGACACTGAGAGTTCAGGCAGATCACAACACGGCCCCCGAGGGGCGCAGATGGAGACAAATGAAATATTGATGCTGGAAAGCTCAGTCTGCCGGTGTGTGTCGGGGAGGACGGGAATTTTCACTTTTTCTGATTTGGCTGATTTAGGCCATTCATTGTCCATTTTTTATTTTATTTTTTTAAAGAGTACCTGTTACTTTTTAGAGAACTGTAATAGATATATTATCCGAAAGGGCAATGTAAAGCTAAAAAAATGTATAAAAATAATTATTTTTGTGCAAGTTTTTTGAAAAATAAATGATCATGATCCGGTTAGGGCTGAGAGAGGGCGGAGTGATATTGAAGATCAGGACCAAAAAACATTAAAAAAAACCATAAAAAATACACAAATTAATTTTCTTTGAAGTGTTATGGCCACAACTTTTATTAAATAACAAGATAATAAAAAAACACAGAAATTCTAATACAACCATTAACCCTTTTACAGCCACCGACACATGCGATATGTCGGTGGCGGTGGGAGGTTCTACAAACCCTTCCACCATAACTGATGGTCCTTCCGGACCCCCCCAACCACCACCACCATCATCATGTTTCACAGGCTCTGTGCACCCATTAATAAACTTGGGACAGGCATGGGTAGAGAGGAGGGACATCAGTTCATTGATCTCCTCTTCCCTGCGAATGACCCGGAAGCACCATGTAAAACAGGGGTCTCCAAACTTTCGAAACAAAGGGCCAGTTTACAGTCCTTCAGAGTTTAGGAGCGGCGGACTTAACAGGTGGGAGTAGAAAATGCCCCCAGTGTCAGTTTGAGTGGGTAATGACTCAGACTTGGTGGTTAGTGGGGGTAAAAAGATCACATAGCACCTGTGGTCAGTAAGAGGAAGACTAATGGCCCATCATTGGTGTCAGTGAGAGGAATAGTGTCCCATCATTGGTGTCAGTGGGCGGAATAGTGCCCTATCATGGGTGTCAGTGGGAGGAATAGTGTCCCATCATTGGTATCAGTGGGAGGAATAGTGTCCCATCATTGGTATCAGTAGGAGGAATAGTGCCCCATCATTGGTATCAGTGGGGGGAATAGTGTCCCATCATTGGTATCAGTGGGAGGAATAGTGTCCCATCATTGGTATCAGTGGGAGGAATAGTGCCCCATCATGGATGTCAGTGGGAGGAATAGTGTCCCATCATTGGTATTAGTGGGAGGAATAGTGTCCCATCATTGGTATCAGTGGGAGGAATAGTGTCCCATCATTGGTATCAGTGGGAGGAATAGTGTCCCATCATTGGTATCAGTGGGAGGAATAGTGTCCCATCATTGGTATCAGTGGGAAGGAATAGTGCCCCATCATTGGTATCAGTGGGAAGGAATAGTGCCCCATCATTGGTATCAGTGGGGGGAATAGTGTCCCATCATTGGTATCAGTGGGAGGAATAGTGCCCCATCATTGGTATCAGTGGGAGGAATAGTGTCCCATCATTGGTATCAGTGGAGGGAATAGTGTCGGACTTTTAGTACCCTATGTGAAAATTAGCAAAAAAAAATTATAATGTAAATTTATGACACATCAGAGAAGCACCAAGATGGCGCAACCACTTTGGCACATGATCCACACCTGCTCCATCATGTCTTCTTCTTCTATCAGCACAGGAGCCTCAATCAGAGTTGTAATTCCAATAGTGTAGGTGTGATGCCTGTATGTGGCCCAGGACCAAAGGTGGGCAGAATCTTGTAACTGCGTTCCTTTGTGGGTTTGATGCTAGTTCCAGTTTGGGTATGATAATGTTTTTTTGTTTTTTTGGTGTTGACTAAACTCTGTCTGTAGCTCACTGGGTAAAGAAACATGAATGTATGGTCTTAGATGCAAACCTCTTCTGTAACAGAATTGTTTCAACCCTAACACGTGTTTCAGCAGGTATTTGCACCCATTCAGTCAAAAGAGCATTTGCGAGGTCAGGTACTGACGTTGGATGAAAAGTCCTGGCGCGCAATCAGTTCATCCCAAAGGTGTTTCTGGACACCCGACCATAACACCTACATAAACTTATTAGACTTCCCATTCCAAAGCTATGACCATTGATATTAAATTGAACCCCACCTTATGCTTCCCCCATGTCCATCAATATAGAGTTTACCCTTTTGTGGCTTTAAAATCCTCCAATGCTCTGGAAAGGTCTTTGGAGATTTTGGAGGGTGTTTGTGGGAATATGTGCCAATTGGTGAGGTCAGGTACTGATGTTGGATGAGAAGATGTCAGGGCTGGGCTCAGCCCTTCCTTCTCTGAGCTGGCCGCTCAGCTGTCGGCTAATTGCCAGCTCCTATCTCTCCACAGTTACTCAGCTGTTGATGATATCCTGCTCGTCAGACCTGCCTACTTAAGCCGTCCAGCCCAGAGGATCTCTGCCTTCGCCTTGGTCAACATCACAGAGGCTATCTCCTGCGTTCCTGTTTAAAGACTTACTTGGCTGACATCCCTTCTGGCTCCAGATCCTGCTGGCTGTTCCACTACACTGATCCCTGAACTTCTGGCTTGGCTGACTATCCGTTCCGGGTACCGAACTTTGGCTATGTTTTGACTACGTTTGTTCTATTTACTTTTATTATTAACCACTTGCTTACCGGGCACTTAAACCCCCCTCCTATCCAGACCAATTTTCAGCTTTCAGCACTGACGCACTTTGAATGACAATTGCGCAGTCATACAACACTGTACCCAAATGAAATTTTTATCATTTTTTCCCCACAAATAGAGCTTTCTTTTGGTGGTATTTGATCACCTCTCTCTTTTATTTTTTGTTAAAAAAATTTAAAAAGACCGAATTTTTTAAAAAAAAAATATTTTTTTTTTATATTTTGTTATAAAATTTTTTAAAAGGGTAATTTTTCTCCTTCATTGATGTACGCTGATGAGGCGGCACCAATGGGCACTGATAGGTGGCAGTGATGGGCACTGATGGGTGGCAGTGATGGGCACTGATGGGTGGCAATAATGGGCACTAATCTTGTACACTGCTAGGTGGCACTGATTGGCACCACTGGTGGGCATTGTTAGGTGGCAATGGTGGGCATTGATAGGTGGCACCTGTAGGCATTGATATGTGGCACTTATGGGCATTGATACGTGGCACTGGTGGGCACTGTGGGCACTGTGATGTTGTAGTGTAAGGTGGCACTGGCAGGGGGTACTGGTGGCATAATTAAGGCACTTATGAGGCATTATTGCCTCCTCCTCTTCGGGACCGATGTCCCTTGCAGCTGAGCCGGTGATCGGCTTTTTTTTCTCCTCGCACTGTCAGCGCGAGGAGAAAAAAAAACCGATCACAGAGCTTTTGTTTTGATCATGTGATCAGCTGTCATTGGCTGACAGCTGATCACATGGTAAGGGGCCGGGACCGGCCCCTTACACAGATCGGTGATCACCCGAGTCTCAGTGACTCGGTGATCACAGCGCGCTCCACGCGCGCCCTGCAGGGCGCGCGCAGGGCACGTGCACAGGGGAGGCCGTCATAT
The DNA here is from genome assembly GCA_037952925.1 of Lithobates clamitans. Lineage (NCBI taxonomy): Eukaryota > Metazoa > Chordata > Amphibia > Anura > Ranidae > Lithobates > Lithobates clamitans. The sequence continues at coordinate 88,140 of JBBGZY010003629.1, forward strand.
GACGGCCTCCCGGGAATGCAGGTCCGCGCTGTAGCCGTCATTCGGCTATAGCGCGGATAGCAAGCGGTTAAACAAATGTGATTTAACTGTACTTCTGTCTCGGTCTGATTTCATGGTTTCTGACAGAAGACTTGGTTCATGCATTGGGTCCCATGTTGGGCACCAAAAAAAGGGCCTGGCTCGTGTATTGCATTCCAATTAATCCCACAGGTGTTCAGTAGGGCTGAGGTCAAGGCTGATTTTGGTTGATAAGACCTGGTTTTGCTTTCAATTCACCCTAAAGGTGTTCGGTAGGGATGAGGTCAGGGGCTCTGTGCAGGACACTGAAGTTTCTCCACACCAAACTGGTCAAACCATGTCTTTTTTGGAGCTGGCTTTGTACACAGCCCCCCTGTGCCCCCCGCACAGTCATGTTGGAACAGAAAATGGTCTTCACCGAATGGAAGGTTTGGAGGCTGAAGGAGCACAATTGACTAACCCAACCTTTCTTAACCTTTTTGCTCGAGGAACCCTTGAAATTATTTCTAGGTCTCGAAGAGCCCACGAGAGCTACCAAACTGGTCAAACCATGTCTTCATGGAGCTGGCTTTGTACGTTATAGTACGTTGTAATGATGTCCCATCATTGGTATCAGTGGGAAGGAATAGTGCCCCATCATTGGTATCAGTGGGAAGGAATAGTGCCCCATCATTGGTATCAGTGGGGGGAATAGTGTCCCATCATTGGTATCAGTGGGAAGAATAGTGTCCCATCATTGGTATCAGTGGGAGGAATAGTGCCCCATCATTGGTATCAGTGGAAAGAATAGTGTCCCATCATTGGTATCAGTGGGAGGAATAGTGCCCCATCATTGGTATCAGTGGAAAGAATAGTGTCCTATCATTGGTATCAGTGGAGGGAATAGTGTCGGACTTTTCGTACCCTATGTGAAAATTAGCAAAAAAAAATTATAATGTAAATTTATGACACATCAGAGAAGCACCAAGATGGCGCAACCACTTTGGCACATGATCCACACCTGCTCCATCATGTCTTCTTCTATCAGCACAGGAGCCTCAATCAGAGTTGTAATTCCAATAGTGTAGGTGTGATGCCTGTATGTGGCCCAGGACCAAAGGTGGGCAGAATCTTGTAACTGCGTTCCTTTGTGGGTTTGATGCTAGTTCCAGTTTGGGTATGATAATGTTTTTTTGTTTTTTTGGTGTTGACTAAACTCTGTCTGTAGCTCACTGGGTAAAGAAACACAAATGTATGGTCTTAGATGCAAACCTCTTCTGTAACAGAATTGTTTCAACCCTAACACGTGTTTCAGCAGGTATTTGCACCCATTCAGTCAAAAGAGGATTTGTGAGGTCAGGTACTGACGTTGGATGAAAAGTCCTAGCGCGTAATCAGTCTTCAAGTTCATCCCAAAGGTGTTTCTGGACACCCGACCATAACACCTACATGAACTTATTAGACTTCCCATTCCAAAGCTATGACCATTGATATTAAATTGAACCCCACCCTATGCTTCCCCCATGTCCATCAATATAGAGTTTACCCTTTTGTGGCTTTAAAATCCTCCAATGCTCTGGAAAGGTCTTTGGAGATTTTGGAGGGTGTTTGTGGGAATATGTGCCCATTGGTGAGGTCAGGAACTGATGTTGGATAAGAAGATGTCAGGGCTGGGCTCAGCCCTTCCTTCTCTGAGCTGGCCGCTCAGCTGTCGGCTAATTGCCAGCTCCTATCTCTCCACAGTTACTCAGCTGTTGATGATATCCTGCTCGTCAGACCTGCCTACTTAAGCCGTCCAGCCCAGAGGATCTCTGCCTTCGCCTTGGTCAACATCACAGAGGCTATCTCCTGCGTTCCTGTTTAAAGACTTACTTGGCTGAGATCCCTTCTGGCTCCAGATCCTGCTGGCTGTTCCACTACACTGATCCCTGACCTTCTGGCTTGGCTGACTATCCGTTCCGGTTACCGAACTTTGGCTATGTTTTGACTACGTTTGTTCTATTTACTTTTATTATTAAACAAGTGTGATTTAACTGTACTTCTGTCTCGGTCTGATTTCATGGTTTCTGACAGAAGACTTGGTTCATGCATTGGGCCCCATGTTGGGCACCAAAAAAAGGGCCTGGCTCGTGTATTGCATTCCAATTGATCCCACAGGTGTTCAGTAGGGCTGAGGTCAAGGCTGATTTTGGATGATAAGACCTGGTTTTGCTTTCAATTCATCCTAAAGGTGTTCGGTAAGGATGAGGTCAGGGGCTCTGTGCAGGACACTGAAGTTTCTTCACACCAAACTGGTCAAACCATGTCTTTATGGAGCTGGCTTTGTACACAGCCCCCCTGTGCCCCCTGCACAGTCATGTTGGAACAGAAAATTGTCTTCACCAAATGGAAGGTTTGGAGGCTGAAGGAGCACAATTGACTAACCCAACCTTTCTTAACCTTTTCACTCGAGGAACCCTTGAAATTATTTCTAGGTCTCGAAGAGCCCACGAGAACTACCAAACTGGTCAAACCATGTCTTCATGGAGCTGGCTTTGTACGTTGTAGTATTAACAATACCCTTCACTGGAAACACCTGAACTCAGTTATTTGGAGGGGGGTCCACATCATGTGGGCTACATAGTAAGTGTAATGTTCAGGTGTCCCCAACTTTTGCCCATATAGCGTATCTGTGTTTGCAGGTTTGCTGTCTATGTATGGCTACGGGTTGGGAAATGTATCTAAAGTCCATATGGGTAGGTGTACGTGGATGGCTGGAGGCCCCTAAATCTTTGTTTGTGGCCCCTGCGTGTGCTTAGTAAAGCTGCAGCAGAAGCCAACCCTCTAGCCCACTGTTTTTAGAGTTCATCAAAGCCTATGGGTCTGACTTGAAGGTGGGTCGACATACTTTAAGCCATATGGTAGGTGTGATGATCAGGTGTCCAAAACCTTTGGTACACTTTACACATATCATTATACTATTGGAAAGATATATGTGTAAGTGCTTTTCCAGTCCTAATCATTAGATATTGTTCATTGTAATAGCACGTATTGCACAGATGCATTGGCTGGTGTTTTTCCCATGAAGGTTTATAAATGGTTTAATAACAGATTGGATCAACAGCATAATTGTTTAACCAGATTTCTTGTACACAGAAGACTGATCCTACAATGAAAAATATTAAAAGACGGTAATGTTTTGTCTCTGAAGGTTCTCATTTATCCAGGTCATGGTATATCTTGTAGTAGTCGCATTCACCGGGACTTGTTCTGTAATGTTGAAGACATTTCTCCGTTCATATAAGTGGCTTCCTCGGTTTTATTGAGGGTCATGAACATACCCCTTAAACAAGCAATGGAACACTCACGAAATAAACAATACAATAACACAGATGTTGGGGCTCTTGAAGACCCTCTTGTTTCAGCAGCATGGCCCAAGCTGGGCACATACATTATATGGCCAAAACATTTTGGATACCTGACCATTACACAAACCTATAGGGCCAAAGGTATGTGGGCCAGACTCCATGTAAATTAATTCAAGTGATTCCTGTGCAATACTGCATCATCCAGAGACATGCTAGACAATTGTGCGCTTCCAACTTTGTGGTAACAGTTTGGTGAAGACCCTTTTCTGTTCCACCATGACTGTGTCACCCTGTGTACAAAGCCAGTTCCATAAAGACATGGTTTGAACAGTTTGATGTGGAGAAACTCAAGTGTCCTGCACAGAGCCCTGACCTCAACCCTACTGAACAACTTTGGGATGAATTGGAACATCGATAATGTGTCAGGTCTTCTCCTCCAACATCAGTATCTAACCTCACAAATGGACACAAATTCCTAAATTCTTCTGGAAAATATTCCCAGAACAATCAAAGCTGTTAGGCTCCGAAAGTGGGACAGCCGCTCAGAATGAGGTACTGTTGGAGGCTACGTTGACCAATTGTAAGAATTTGCACCAAAATCTCATGAAGAGCCTTCCCAAAACAGTGGAGGCAGTAGGGTGCCAACTCCATTTGAACCACCATGGTTTAGGAATGATATATCCAGCAAGCCCAGAGACCTGACCTCAACCCTACTAAACAGCTTTGGGATGAATTGGAATGCTGATTGTGAGCCAGGACTTCTCATCCAACATCGGCTCCGGATATCACAAATGGCCACAAATTCCCACAGGCAAACTCCAAAACTGGTGGAAAGCCTTTCCAGAAGAGTGGAGGCCATTATAGCCATTAAGGGAAGGGTGGGGACGCCATACTAATGGCCATGGTTTTTGAATGGGATGTCCAACAAGCTCAAACAAGTGTCATGAATGGAGGAACTCTAGTGACCCATACAAAGCCCTGACCTCAACCCTGCTGAACAACATTGAGATGAATTGGAACGCAGATGTTGAGCCAGGTCTTATCGTCCAACATCAGTGCCTGACCTTACAAATGGGCACAAATTACCACAGGCAAGCTGGTGGGAATCCTTCCCAGAAGAGTGAAGGCTGTTATAGCTATAAAAGGTGGGGGGACTCCATATTAATGGCCATGGTTTTTGAATGGGATATCCAACAAGCTCATATAAGTGTCATGAATGGAAGAACTCTAGTGTCCTGCACAGAGCCCTGACCTCAACCTTACTGAACACCCTTGGGATGAATTGGAATGCCAATGGTGAGCCATGTCTTCTCATCCAACATCAGTAGCTGAGTTACAAATGGGCACAAATTCCCACAGACACTCCACAATTTTGTAGAACATTTTCCCAGAAGAGTGGAGGATGTTATAGTCACAAAGGGGGCAACTCCATATTAATGGCCATGGTTTCAGAATGGGATGTCCAACAAACTTGCAACTCTGACCTCAACCTTCCTGAAAACCTTTGGGATGAGATGGAATATTGATGGTGAGCCAGGTCTTCCCATTTAACATCAGTACCTGACCTCACAAATGGGCACAAATTCTCACAGGCAAACTCCGAAAATCTGGCGGAAAGTCTTTGCAGAAGAGAGGGGGATGGTATAGTTGCAAAGGGGAAGAATGCGGGTAGGAGGTGGACAGTCCCATGATTAAGCTCCAAGGGGTGGAGCGAAACATGCTGGGGGCGTGGCCTAGCTGGAATTCGGGCCGAGGCTGCCATTCATCTCACTTCATGCACATGGGTCTGCTTCATGATGTGGGGCTTGTGGACCTTTTGCTTTGACATCGAGGGAGGTGGACAACACCATATTAATACCCATGATTTTGAATGGGATGTCCAAAGAAAGGTGTAACGGTCAGGTCAGGTATCCAAAAATGTTTTGACATATAGCGTACCTCTGGAATCATCCATAAGATGTGTCGTTTTTGAAGAAGGGTTAAAAGGCATGAAAATAGTCCAGATTTGTAGCATTTTATGTAGCTGTCCTGTTGCAATCACGAAGATAGGTGGGGCCCTTGATAGACCCTCTCCTGCTGCACGACCCAAGCTGACCACGTTGGTTGCTCATTGGAAGAGCCTCTTCCTTCAGCCTCCCTTAGGGTGAACTGTCTTTTGTCTCTCGCCTGTGACCCCTCAGTGTTGTTTCCTGCTTCCTCTCACTTTTAAATTCCACTTTCCTCCGCGAGCCGCAAGCGAGCTGACCAAGACCACGCTACAAATGTTGTATGTCTGGATGCAGCTCATTCCTTGGCCTTTTGTGGGATTTGGGGAAAAATATTCCAGTGCTACGATCCCAACCTTCTGGGCGTTTCTTTCTTCGACTAAGAGAGGTGAGAACCCCTCAAGGATCTCCAGAATGAGAGGAGGTAGCGGATGATGCTTTCCAGATAGCAGCCGGATGAAGAGTATTATACGGGGAGTTGGCATCTCTGTGTCTGTTCTCCAGCAGCTCATTCCTTCTCAGGCCCCGGCCGGGTGACCTCATCTCTGCGCTCGTCTCTCTAGGAAGAGGCCTGGGCTGAGTCACCGCGCCGTTAAACTTTATGAGCGCCTAACGTGTTACACCATGAAACAGGCATGTTAAACGTGTTAATAAAACAAAGCCTGTATACTTGGCCTCTTTGCAAGTACTCAGCTTGGAAACCAAATCCACCCCCAGTGCGAAGCATAGATCCTGATGAGATGAACACATGTATCCCATGAAGAACAGACGTGTGTCCCTGTGAGTATCCCGTGTGCCTCTTATCCTGTGCCCTGGAAGTGATAAGTCTAGGATTATGCAGTAATATAACAAACAGCTGCCAGATCTCTCCTAATTGAAAGAACAATCCAGATGGATTTTGCTTGTCTTGAATGCAGCTGGGAGAGGATCGGCTCTTCATGTGCACTAACAGCCTGTAAACAACATATTAATGCTAAATCCTTGTCTGCAACATTGGCGGGGTATTGCCTGTTCTTGCACCTAAAGACAATTTGTCACTGACAACGGTGTAACAGTGTACGGCAATATGGTGTATATTGCTTTTTACCGTTTTGATTTCTGTTTTGGGTGTCTCGAGTATATTATGTTGTTTCTGCCCCACAAGCTGCTCTGGAATCCAACAAATCTTCCTAGAACAATGAAAACCATTTGGTTCCCAAAGAGGGACAGCCAGCTCCATAAAGACATGGGTTGAACACTTTGGACCAGCTCCATAAAGACATGGTTTGATCAGATTGGACCAGCTCCATAAAGACATGGTTTGACCACTTTGGACCAACTCCATAAAGACATGGTTTGACCACTTTGGACCAGCGCCATAAAGACATGGTTTGACCAGTTTGCACAAGCTCCATAAAGACATGGGTTTACCACTATGGACCAGCTCCATAAAGACATTGGTTGACCACATTGGACCAGCTCCATAAAGACATGGTTTGACCACTTTGGACCAGCTCCATAAAGACATGGTTTGACCAGTTTGCACCAGCTCCATAAAGACATGGGTTGACCACATTGGACCAGCTCCATAAAGACATGGGTTGACCACTATGGACCAGCTCCATAAAGACATTGGTTGACCACATTGGACCAGCTCCATAAAGACATGGGTTGACCACTATGGACCAGCTCCATAAAGACATGGTTTGACCAGTTTGGACCAGATCCATAAAGACATGGGTTTGACCAGTGTGGACCAGCTCCATAAAGACATGGGTTGACCACTTTGGACCAGCTCCATAAAGACATGGTTTGCCCAGTCTGGACCAGCTCCATAAAGACATGGTTTGACCACTTTGGACCAGCTCCATAAAGACATGGTTTGACCAGTTTGGACCAGATCCATAAAGACATGGTTTGACCAGTTTGCACCAGCTCCATAAAGACATGGGTTGACCACATTGGACCAGCTCCATAAAGACATGGTTTGCCCAGTCTGGACCAGCTCCATAAAGACATGGTTTGCCCAGTTTGGACCAGCTCCATAAAGACATGGGTTGACCACTTTGGACCAGCTCCATAAAGACATGGTTTGCCCAGTCTGGACCAGCTCCATAAAGACATGGTTTGACCACTTTGGACCAGCTCCATAAAGACATGGTTTGACCAGTTTGAACCAGATCCATAAAGACATGGTTTGACCAGTTTGCACCAGCTCCATAAAGACATGGGTTGACCACATTGGACCAGCTCTATAAAGACATGGTTTGCCCAGTCTGGACCAGCTCCATAAAGACATGGTTTGCCCAGTTTGGACCAGCTCCATAAAGACATGGTTTGACCACTTTGGACCAGCTCCATAAAGACATGGGTTGACCAGTTTGGTGAGGAGGAACTCGAGTGTCCTGCACAGAGCCCTGTCCTCAACCCTAATAAAAAGCTTTGAGATTAATTAGAATGCTGATTGGGAGCCAGGCCTTCTCATCCAACATCAGTACCTGACCTCACAAATGGGCTCAAATTTCCCTAAGGCAAACTCTGAAACCAATCTAACTGAATAGACATGTGCGGTTCATTTCATTCCGAATTGAAATGTGAAATTTCATTACGTAGCCGAATTTCCGAATTGCAATAGTAACAAATTTAAACGAATCTGAAATAACGAATTTCGGACCCAATTCAAATTCGAATAGTTTTCTAATCAAATTCAAATTTCTGAAGAGAAAAAAATGGAATATAAAATAAAGGAATAGAATAGAAAAGATTAGAAAAGAAGAGAAAAAAATAGAATAGAAAAATATAGAATGGAAAAAAGATGAATAGAAAATAAAGGAATAGAGTAAAACAGAACAAAACAGAATAGAAAATAAAAAAAAACAAAATAAAATAATTATACTCTTTCTATTCTATTCTATCTTCTGAAATATGAATTTAAACGTATCTGAAATAACAAATACAACATTTCAGACGTAATTCGAATAAAAATAGTTTTCTAATCAAATTCCAATTTCCAGAGAGAATAAAATAGAATAGAAAATAAAGAAATAGAATAGAAAAGAAAATAACGGAATAGAAAAAATAGAAAATAAGAGAATAGAACAGAAAAGAGTAGAACAGAAAATAAAATTATAGAATAGAAAAAATTTGAATAGAAAATAAAGGAATAGAGTAAAACAGAACAAAACAGAATAGGAAATAAAAGAACAGAATAAAATAGAAGAGAATAAAATATAAAGAATATAACAATTTTCTGACATTTGAATTTCAAATAGAATAAATTTGAATTCAAACTATACTCTTTCTATTCTATTCTATCTTCTGAAATATGAATTTAAACGTATCTGAAATAACAAAAACAACATTTCGGACGCAATTCGAATAAAAATAGTTTTCTAATCAAATTCCAATTTCCCGGGAGAGAAAAAAAATAGAATAGAAAATAAAGAAATAGAATAGAAAAGAAAAGAACGAAATAGAAAAAATAGAAAATAAGAGAATAGAACAGAAAAGAGTAGAACAGAATAGAAAATAAAATAATAGAATAGAAAAAAAAATTTGAATAGAAAATAAAGGAATAGAGTAAAACAGAACAAAACAAAATAGGATATAAAAGAACAGAATAAAATAGAAGAGAATAAAATATAAAGAATATAACAATTTTCTGACATTTGAATTTCAAATAGAATAAATTTGAATTCAAATAGAATAAAAATTAATAGAATAGAAAAAAAGAGTAGAATAGAAAAAAAAAATTAATAGAAAAGAATAGAATAGAAAAAATAATAAAATAGAATAAAATAGAAAGATAATAACCTTCTTCTGAAATTTTGAATAGAAAAGAATAGAATAGAATAGAAAAGAATAGAATAGAATAAAAAAAATAGAATAGACTAGAAAGAATATAACCATCTTCCGAAATTCGAATTTCAAATAGAATAAATTTGAATTTGAATAGAAAATAATAGAATATAATAGAAAAGGATAGAACAGAATAGACTATACTAGAAAATAAAAGAATAGAAAATAAAAGACTAAAATAGAATAGAATAGAATAAAATAGAAAGAATATAACCATCTTCCAAAATTCGAGTTTCGAATAGAATAAATTTGATTTCGAATGGAATTTGAATCGATTTGAACTTTGAGACAAAGTGGGGGCGGAGACAAGGGGGGTTGCCGCAGCTGCAGGAGAGGTGGGAGGGCCACATGAAATGGTCCTGGTGGGCCGGATTCAGCTTGCAGACCTTGTGCTTGACACATGTGCCCTAGCAGTAGCTCTGTGAAGACCGAAAGTTGAGTCTCACACTATGGGTTGCAGGGCTTCAATAAACTTTATTCGTCTTGGTGGACACAGACCCTGATGGGTTCTTCCAATTCTGGTGCGTTTGACCCTACAGGTGTGTTTAAGGCAAATCTAGACCCAAGGTCAACACCATTGATAGTGTTGCACTTTCCTGGTCCTTAGATGGCTGTATTTGTTTTTTTTCCCTTTATTTTTAACCTATAGGGTGGGTGTTGAGGAGCGCCTAGTAAAAAAGTTCATATCACTCAGACGTCTTTTTGAAATTGTTATTGCTTAACAGCGTCAATGCATTTCAGGGGTTACTTGGGTGAAATTTACTTCAAATAAATCTTAAAAAATAATTCCTAAAAACTAAAACTAAATACTAACCTAATTATCATTAATTCTAACCCAAACGCTAACTTTACAGCTAACCCTAAGTTTAATGCTAACCCTAATGGTAGCCCTAGCACCAACCCTATCTCGAAAACACTCATTATCCTCTATTTCCTCAAAATTGCACCCCTCTGTACAATGCCAGCTCCACAAAGACATGGTTTGACCAGTTTGGTGTGGAGGAATTTGAGTGTCGTGCTCAGAGCCCTGGCCTTAAATCTATGGACCTGAACCTTTGGACCTCAACCCTTCTGGTGTGGAGGAATTAGTGTGTCCTGCACAGAGCCCTGACCTCATTCCTACTGAACGGCTTTAGACCTCGACCCTACTGGTGTGGAGGAATTTGAGTGTCCTGCAGAGAGCCCTGACCGCAACCCTACTGAACACCATTGGACCTCAACTCTACTGGTGTGGAGGAATTTAAATGTCCTGCACAGAGCCCTGACCTTAACCCTTTGGACCTGAACCTTTGAACCTCAACCCTTCTGGTGTGGAGAAATGTGTGTGTCCTGCACAGAGTCCTGACCTCAACCCTACTGAACACCTTTGGACCTCAACCGATCAAAAATCTTGTGGAAAGGCTTTCAAGAAAGTCTTCCAAGAATAGGGGGGGATATTATAGCCACAAAAGGGGGACCAGGGTTTGGGGATAGGGTGCCCAACTCGAGTGTCCTGCACAGAGCCTTGACCGCAACCCTACTGAACACCTTTGGGCCTCAACCCTACTGGTGTGGAGGAATTTAAGTGTCCTGCACAAAGCCCTGACCTTAACCCTTTGGACCTGAACCTTTGAACCTCAACCCTTCTGGTGTGGAGAAATGTGTGTGTCCTGCACAGAGCCCTGACCTCAACCCTACTGAACACCTTTGGACCTCAACCGATCAAAAATCTTGTGGAAAGGCTTTCAAGAAAGTCTTCCAAGAATAGGGGGGGATATTATAGCCACAAAAGGGGGACCAGGGTTTGGGGATAGGGTGCCCAACTCGAGTGTCCTGCACAGAGCCTTGACCTCAACCCTACTGAACACCTTTGGACCTCAACCCTACTGGTATGGAGGAACTTGAGTGTCCTGAACAGAGCCTTGACCTTAAGCCTTTGGACCTGAACCTTTGGACCTGAACCCTTCTGGTGTGGAGGAATTTGTGTGTCCTACACAGAGCCCTGACCTCAACCCTACTGAACACCTTTGGACCTCAACCCCTCAAAAATATTGTGGAAAGTCTTTCAAGAAAGTCTTCCAAAAATAGTGGGGGGTATTATAACCACAAAAAGGGGACCAGGGTTTGGGGATGGGGTGCCCAACTCGAGTGTCCTGCACAGAGCCTTGACCTCAACCCTACTGAACACCTTTGGACCTCAACCCTACTGGTGTGGAGGAACTTGAGTGTCCTGCACAGAGCCCTGACCTCAACCCTCCAAATCTTGTACAAAGTCTTTCAAGAAAGTCTTCTAAGAATAGTGGAGGATGTTATAGCAACAAAGGGGGACCAGGGTTTGAGATGGGGTGCCTAACCCTAGTGTCCTGCACAGAGCCTTGACCTCAACCCTACTAAACACCTTTGGAATGAATTGGAATGCCCACCATGAGCCAGGTCTTCTCACCCAACATCAGTACCTGACCTCAGAAATGGGCCCAAATTACCACAGACACCCTCCTCAATATTGTGTCGCTAGAGGGTGGCTTTTGGGGCTATAGCCCCGGATCTGGGGCCCATAGCTCTGAGTCTCTGCAATGGTCCCCAAGGGGAGGGGTGGCTCTCTGGGGACCCTGATGAGAGTGGGGGGCACTCTGGGACCTTGATGCAAGGGGGGGGTCTCTCTAGGGACCATGGTTTTAAGGGAGAGGCTCTCTGGAGACCCTGATTTAGGAGGGAGGCTCTCTGGGGGCCCTAATGTAAGGGGGGCTCTCTGGGAACCCTGATGTAAGTGGGGGGGGCTCTCTGGTGACCCTGATGCAAGGAGGAGGCTCTCTGGGGACCCTGATTTTAAGGAAGAGGCTCTTTGGGGACCCTGATTTAAGGGGGAGGCTCTCTGGGAACCCTGAAGTAAGTGGGGGGCTCTCTGGGGACCCTGATGCAAGGGGGAGGCTCTCTGGGCACACTGATGTAAGGGGGAGGCTCTCTGGGAACCCTGATGTAAGGAGGGTCTCTCTGGGGACCCTAATGTAAATGGGGGGCTCTCTGGGGATATATATATACACACACATACATGTATATTACTGTATATACATGTGTATGCCCGCCCAAACGTATGACTTTCTTTACTACCCTGCTATGGGCTCTATCCCCCACATCTTTTGTAGACCTAGCAACGCCGCTGGTTAGGCCTCCTATAGATATTTGACCTTCAAATGGGCCATTTTATGCTACATGTGACTCCCGGGCTTCCAGCTGGGGATCACTCAGAGAATAGCAAAAGGCAAGTTATAAATATCTGGGAACATCCCAAAAAAACCTCCATTACAGAGCAGCCATTGACATAATACGCTTCCTTCAAGGGGAGACGAAGCATTTATCTGCCTTCATACCATTTCCAACATTTATAGAGAGTCTGAAGAACCTTCTTAAAGGTCAGGATAGGTAACTACACACTTGGAGCTGAGAATTTATAGTTTATGAAGAATGCTGCAGAGATTCCTGGACAGCGAGGAGGTGTTGGTCTAATGTACTGCAGCTGCTGTAGTGGAAGTTGTTGGATCAGCTTTGTTTTCCCAATATGGGAAAGAACAAGATACATTTACAACCCTATGTGTCCTTAGGATGAAACTGAGGGGGGGGGTCACTACAAAGTACACGAGGGCAGATGGGAACGGGGGTCCAACTTTCAGCTATGGAGGCATAGCATGACTTCAGGTTTCACGGCATGATAGCTACGATACACCAGAGGCCTTCGGGAAGAAGGATCCTTGGGTAATACAACACCAGGCCGGTCCGCGGGGGGCACCAAGTTCCTCTATAATTAACAAGCCGATATTGATTCCCTTTACCAGGAAACGTCAAAATGACCTTTACAAAGCAAAAAACTCCCAAAGTGCACAAATACTCCGTCAGCCGCGCAATTCTAGCTAGACGGGAGCAGCAGAAGAATCGGCCGGTGGATAGCTAATTAGTGGTACTGATCGCCGCATCATGTGACCCCGGTGACACCATTAGGACAGTCACTGTACTGTGACACCACATCAGTTTTAAATTCATTACGTTGCTCTTATTGAAGCCCCCCCCCGGTGCATTAACCCGCTCTCCCATACGGCCTCCTCCTAATGTACCTTCTGGAGCTGTTGACCTTTTTTAACCAGAATGTGACAGGACAAGCGGTTACAATTGATCCCTGGTTCCTCAGTGTCAGAATATCTGTAAGAGCCCAATTCCCCCGAGCAAAGTCGAAAAATATGGTCCATCCAGATCGAAATGGAAAAGGTCTAACACAACAATGTCACTAAGTTATTGGTTTTTACATGATATGTATGTAGAACATTGAGGACAGATAATGTCAGGAAATTAATTGCCTAGTGCAGAACTCCTGAAAAATTATTTAGAGAGTGCTGAGAATAGATGAGGGATATTGAGAGTCTTCGGTTTGACAAAATTTCAGAGGAACTTTATATATTTTTTCCTTCTTTTTATTTTTTTACATTTATTTTTTATTTTTAAACAATTGTTATTATTATCATTATTATTATTTAACATTTCTGATTGTATTATTATTTTTATTATCATCATCAATATTATTTTATTTTTTTAAATAATTTTGAGCAAATATTATTATTATGATAAATTATATTATCATTAATATAATTTAAAATGTATTATTATTATTATTATTATTATTATTATTATTATTATCATCATCATCAATATTATTTTATTCTTTTAAATAATTTTGAGCAAATATTATTATTATGATTAATTATATTATCATTAATATAATTAAAAATGTATTATTATTATATTTATTATTATCATCATCATTGTCAATATTATTTTATTTCTTTTTTTACATTTTTTATTTTTTTAAATACTTTTGAACCATTATAATTATTTATTTATTTATTTCAGGTAATTATATAGCGCCGTAAATTTACGCAGTGCTTTACATATACATTGTACATTCACATCGGTCCCTACCCTCAAGGAGCTTACAATCTAAGGTCCCCAACTCACATTCATACATACTAGGGCCAATTTAGACAGGATCCAATTAACCTACCAAAATGTCTTTGGAGTGTGGGAGGAAACTATCATTAATATAATTTAACATTTATTACTATTATTATTAATATTATTATCAGCATCATCATCGTCAATATTATTTTATTGATTTTGTATTCATTTTTTAATTTTTATTTGTATAAATATTTTTAAACAATGATGATGATCAAAACTATTTTTTTATTTATAAAAATATTTTTAAACAATTGTTATTATTATTATTATCATTAATATGATTTAACATCTATTCTTCTTCTTCTTCTTCCTCCTCCTCCTCCTCCTCCTCCTCTTAGTCCTCCTCTTCATCTTCCTTCTCCTCTTCTTCCTCTTTTTCTTCTTTCTCCTTTTCTTCTTCCTCTTTTTCTTCTTTCTCCTTTTCTTCTTCCTCTTTTTCTTCTTCATCTTCTTCCTCTTCTTCCTCTTCTTCTTCCTCTTCTTCCTCTTCTTCTTCCTCTTCTTCTTCCTCTTCTTCTTCTTCCTCTTCTTCTTCCTCTTCCTCCTCTTCTTCTTCTTCCTCTTCTTCCTCTTTCTCTTCTTCTTCTTCCTATTCTTCTTCTTCTTCCTCTTCTTCTTCTTCCTCTTCTTCCTCTTCCTCTTGTTCCTCTTCTTATTCTTTCTTTCTCTTCCTCTTCTTCCTCTTCTTATTTTACCGCTTCTTCTTCTTCCTCTTCTTCTTCTTCCTCTTCTTCTTCCTCTTCTTTTTCCTCTTCTTCCTCCTCTTCTTCTTCTTCCTCTTCTTCCTCTTTCTCTTCTTCTTCTTCCTCTTCCTCTTGTTCCTCTTCTTCTTCTTTCTCTTCTTCTTCCTCTTCCTCCTGGTCCTCTTCTTCTTCTTTCTCTTCTTCTTCCTCTTCTTCTTTTTTTTTCTTCTTCCTCTTCTTCTTCTTATTCCTCTTCTTCTTTTTCTTCTTATTCCTTTTCTTCTTTTTTTTCTTGTGCTTTTTCCTGCTCTTTTTCTTCCTCTTTTTCTTCCTCTTCCTCCTCCTCCTCCTCCTCCTCCATTCATCATTCATCATCAATATGATTTTATTTATTTTTTGTTAATTTTCTTTTTACTATTTTTAAGTGCTGAAAGCTAAAAATTGGCCTGGGCAGGAAGGGGGAGAAAGTGCCCGGTATTGAAGTGGTTACATTAAAAAAAAAATGTAGCTTTTGCTGCAATACTCACCACCTCACCAGCGCCTGTCCTCTTCTGGCCGTCATGAAATCTCCCCTTAGAGGTGCGTCATGACACCAGCCTGGGGTCACAATGCTGCTGGATAGAATGGAAGTAAGCAGAAGGGACCACCTACCACCACCAATGGTGGAGGAGAAGGTCACAGATAGGTGAGGTAAAGCCTGGAGCTGGCCATCAAGAAAAGTATTTAGGTGCACCAAGAAAGAAATACAGTGACAGCTCTTCATCAATGTGTCTTTGTTTATAAACAAAGCCATGTGATCTTCATATCAGCCGTGACAAAGTGACGTCATTAGAAACCAAAGCCTTTTTTTCTAGCTCTCTACATTGCGTCATTTGAACGTAAGTTTGATGGTCACTTCTTGTTGATATCAATTATCCTGAAAAGGCTTCCTCATCCCTAACTATGAGTAACGAGTCTGCAGAACATAGATCTCTGCTTACAGTGAAACATGAGCCGGTCCTCCTGAGTAATAGAGTTTTTCTTTGTCCTGAACTCAAGTTCATATCTAAGCCGAAATACAAATTCCACATTATTCTATCTGTGAGCCAAATACGAGAGGAGTGGAGGTATCCTAAGAATGTGTCTGGATCACGCATGTCGTTACCAACGCAATCTTACCTGATTACAATATACTCACGCCCATCATTGCTCATCTGCCCAGAGTCAACACCTGGAGAGGTGAATACCCCCTAAAAACAAAAAAGGATACAAAAAAAATTTTTAAATATGAAAAGATATATTGTATACACATCTGAGTTGAAGTGTAATGTTGAATACTCTTTCTTCTGAGTAGGGTCATGAAGGATCTACATTCACGGTGTTCAAGCAGCTTGTGTATCCTTCCAAGCCATAGGTCAAACATTTTTACTATTTAGTATGCACACACTTATAATATAAACCCAATCGTTTGGACAACTGACCATCACACTTGGCATATGGCCAAACATATGTGGCAAAACGTATGTGGACCCCCCCCCCCCCCCTTCAAATGATGGAGTTCCAGTGAAGGGTACAGGTAATACTCCATCATACAAATACATTGTAGACAATTGTGCCCTTCCAACCTTCTGGTAACAGTTTAGGGAAGACCCTTTTCTGTTCTAGCATGCCTGCGCCACTGTGTACAAAGCCAGATCCATAAAGGCATGGTTTAACCGGTTTGGTGTGGAGGAACTTGATTAATGAGCCATGACCTCAACCCTATTCAACAACACCCTTAGGAAGAATTGGAGCGCCAATTGTAAGCCAGCTCCATAAAGACATGGTGTGACCAGTTTGGTGTGGAGGAACTTGAGTCATGAGCCATGACATCAACCCTACTCAAAACCTCTGGGGTGAATTAGAGTGCCAATTGTAAGCAAGCTCCATAAAGACATAGTTTGACCAGTCTGGTGTGGAGCATTTCAAGTGGCCTACACAGAGCCCTGACCTCAACCCTACTTTTTCAAGGCCTTTGGTATAAGGTCTTCGCATCCAACACCAGTACCTGCCCTCAAACCTACGGAACACCTATGGGATCAGGTCTTCTTATCCAACATCAGTACCTGGCCTTAATCCTACAGAACACTTTTGGCAGGAGGTATTCTCTCTGAAGTCATGGAGGAACTCGAGTGTCATGCACAGAGCCCTGACCTCAACCCTACTGAACACCTTTGGGGTGAATTGGATTGTGAGCCAGGTCTTCTCATCCAACATCAGTACCTGACCTCACAAATGGACACAAATTCACACAGAGACCCTCCAAAATTTTGTGGAAAGTTTTTCCAGAAGGGTGGAGGATGTTAGAGCCACAAAAGGGGTCAACTCCTTATTATTGCCCATGGTTTTGGAATTAGATATCCAACAAGCACATATAGGTGCAATGGCACAGAGCCCTGATCTCAACCCTACTGACCACCTTTGGAATGAATTGGAGCACTGATTGTGAGCCAGGACTTCTCATTCAGCATCAGTTCTGCCTTCGGAGGTTCATGATTAAAACATTCTACCAATAATGGCAATGGGTTATCCAAATCCAATCAGATACACTATGTGGCCCAACGGATGTGAACCCACTTCTAAATGAGTTCAGGTGTCTCCAGTGAAGGGTCCTGGTAATACTTCATCATGCAAAGACATTGTAGACAATTGTGCTCTTCCAACCTTGTGGTAACAGTTTGGTGAAGACCCTTTTTTGATCTAGCATGACTGTGCCCCCCTGTGTACAATACCAGCTCCATAAAGAAGTGGTGTGACCAGTTTGGTGTGAAGGAACTCGAGTGTCCTGCACAGAGCCCTGACCTAAAACTCTACTTTTGGAAGACCTTTGGTATAAAGTCTTTTCATCCAATATCAGTGCTTGCCCTTAACTGTATGGAACACCTTTGGGAAGAGGTCATCTTATCCCAAAGGTGTTCAGTAGATTTGAGGTCATGGAGGACTTGAGTGGTCAGCACAACCCTACTGAACACCTTCGAGATGAATTTGAACAATCCAGATATTCTCATCCAACATCTCCATAAAGACATGGTTCGAGCAACTTTATGTGGAGGAACTCGAATGTCCTTCACAGAGTCCTGACCTCAACTCTACATTTTGGAAGACCTTTGGTATAAAGTCTTCTCATCCAATATCAGATTTGAGATAAAATGGACTAATAACATTTGTTTTTGCCTCCATTGACACCTGCAGTTTCACAGAATGAATGGTTTTGAGAATATAAACCTTTTGCCTCATTGAATACAGGAAAGGTTTCCTGACTCGGTCAGATCCAAGCGATAAATCACCGGCGTTCGGTATTGTGGGTCTTCCAACCGTTCTGGTAGCAGTTTGGTGATGTTCTAGCATGACTGTGCCCCTGTGTACAAAGCCAGCTCCATAAAGGCATGGTTTAACCTGTTGGTGTGGGGGAACTTGAGTCACAAGCCATGACCTCAACTCTACTAAACACCTTTGGGATGAATTGGAGCGCCAATTGAAAGCCAGTTCCATAAAGACATGGTGTGACCAGTTTGGCGTGGAGGAACTTGAGTGTCCTGTACAGAGCCCAGACCTCAACTTTACATTTTGGAAGACCTTTGGTATAAAGTCTTCTCATCCAATATCAGTGCTTGCCCTTAACCCTACGGAGAGGTCTTCTCATCCCAAAGGTGTTCAGTAGGTTTGAGGTCATGGAGGACTTGAGTGGCCTGCACAACCCTACTGAACACCTTTGAGATGAATTGGAACAAGCCAGGTCTTCTCATGCAAAATCTCCATAAAGACGTGGTGTGACCAGTTTGGCGTGGAGGAACTTGAGTGTCCTGTACAGAGCCCAGACCTCAACTCTACATTTTGGAAGACCTTTGGTATAGTCTTCTCATCCAATATCAGTGCTTGCCCTTAACCCAATGGAGAGGTCTTCTCATCCCAAAGGTGTTCAGTAGGTTTGAGGTCATGGAGGACTTGAGTGGCCTGCACAACCCTACTAAACACCTTTGAGATGAATTGGAACAAGCGAGGTCTTCTCATGCAAAATCTCCATAAAGACATGGTTTGACCAACTTTATGTGGAGGAACTCAAGTGTCCTGTGCAGAGTCCTGACCTCAACTTCTACTTTTGGAAGACCTTTGGTGTAAGGTCTTCTCATCCAATATCAGCGCTTGCCCTTAACTCTACGGAACACCTTTGGGAAGAGGTCTTCTCATCCCAAAGGTGTTCAGTAGGTTTGAGGTCATGGAGGTCTCGAGTGGCCTGCACAGAGCCCCGACCTTAACCCTACTATTGAAAGGCCTTTGATACAAGGTCTTCTCACCCAACATTTCAACCCTTGTCCTTCCTTGTCTTTGACATATGTGCCTTAGGTGATCTGTCGCTCTTCTGTGAAGGGTTCCAGTCTGGTAAACTTTTAATTTAGCCTCTGCAACATTGTATCCGTTCTGGATCGCGGCGCACTCACTGCAGTAGCTGATTCACTTATTTGTTTCCTATAATCATCGGCTCCATCTAGTGGTCATAACGCAGCATTTTCCTGAATCACTCTATTATTAGAAGGAATTTGAACTGGAGAGAAAATGGCCTAATAATATTCGTTTCTGCCCCCCCCCCCATTGGCACATGCAGTTTCACAGAACGAATGGCTCTGAGAATATAAGCGCAGGAGAAGGTTTCCTCGGTCAGATCCAAGCGATGAATCGCCGACGTTCGGTATTGTTGGGTCTTGCGGCACCCCGCTGGGATGTTATCTGCTGTCAGCATCATTGCATGCGTTTGTGTAATAGAAGCCGATCTCCCTGCGACTGCAGAAAAGGGAGCCGCTAATCTCATTAGACGTGTACAGGACACACGGCGAGCGCTAACCTGATTTCCTGAGTATCCGTCATGCTAGCGGTGCTGCTGGTGCTCTGATTGCCGCGTTCCCGATTAGCCGGCCACATCTGGACAGATTTGTTCTCATTTCCTCCCCAGATTATCACAACGACTCCCATAAAGATAAACTGACGGGAGACGCAGAACTTCCCCTCAAATTGGGTCAGGAATTGATTTTCCTGTATATAGCAAACTTTACAATGGAACAACGTTTATTAAAGGGGAACTCCGGACAATTCAAATCTGACCTCCACCCTGCAGCTCCTGTCCTCTTCCTCTGATCTCACCGCACACTGTGAGCTTCTCACCATGTGCATTAGAAGGTCAGATAGAGGCCCCGCCCTCATTTCCTGGCTCCATCATCTAGCCCTTTCCTCCCCAGAAAACAGGTCAGCCCCTTTCCTGCAGCCTCTTAGATTGATACTTCCTACAAAGCTGCAATGTAAAGTAAGATCACTGGGGGAGGGGGGACTAAGGAAATGCTTCATCCTGCCTGCAGCAGACTGATGACACCATCTCAGCTAAGAGGAAATTGCTGGGGGAGGGGGGACTGAGGAGATGCTTCCTCCTGCCTGCAACAGACTGATGACATGATCTCAGCTTAGAGGAAATTACTGGGGGAGGGGGACTGAGGAAATGCTTCCTTCTGCCTGCAGCAGACTGATAATATAATCTCAACTTACAGAGAAAGCTACTGGGGGAGGGGGGACTGAGGAAATGCTTCATCTTGCCTGCAGCAGACTGATGACATGATGTCAGCTTAGAGAAAGTTACTGGGGGAGGGGGGACTAAGAAATGTTTCCTCCTGCCTGCAGCAGACTAATGACACCATCTTAGCTTGGGCAAAGTCACTAAGAAAGAGGAGACCGAGGAAATGCTTCCTCCTGCCTGCAGCAGACTGATGACATGATCTCAGCTTAGAGCAAGTTACTGGGGGAGAGGAGACTGAGGAAATGCTTCCTCCTGCCTGCAGCAGACTGATAACATGATCTCAGCTTATAGAAAGTTACTGCGGGAGGGGGGACTGAGGAAATGCTTCCTCCTGCCTGCAGCAGACTGATAACATGATCTCAGCTTATAGAAAGTTACTGGGGGAGGGGGGACTGAGGAAATTCTTCATCCTGCCTGCAGCAGACTGATGACATCATCTCAGCTTAAAGGAAATTACTGGGGGGAGGGGGGACTGAGGAAATACTTCCTCTTGCCTGCAGCAGACTGATGACACCATCTCAGCTTGGGCAAAGTCACTAAGAAAGAGGAGACCAAGGAAATGCTTCCTCCTGCCTGCAGCAGACTGATATATATGTCTGATGATCAAAGTAAATACAAATGTAAAATATTTATACAGTATATATATATATATATATATATATATATATATATATATATATATTTTATATATTAGGCAAAATACCGGGATTATCAGTGATGACGGTGCGAATGGCGGTGCGAATGGCGGTGCGAATGGCGGTGCGAATGCCGGACTCATTTATATAACAATTTTCTTTTTTTATGAACAGACCCCATAAAGTTAATGAAAGTTCCACTTTAATCAGAATGGGGACAGACGGGAAATCTTCTTTGATTTCTGGCTTCTAGATAAGATCCTTCACTGTGATGTCATGATGATGCCTCGCATGTTATGATGTCATCACACGAGTCGGACACGCCCTAGTTTCCGGCACACGCGGAGGGACATGTATTGGATTTTTACAATGTAACAAATAAATAATCACGCTGTAGGGATCCTCCTGCACTCCACCAATCCAGGTCATAGAACACCGGTAATCTCTCGGCGAGTAATCGGCACTTTTTGGTGGGGAATGGCGGTAATGCGGCTGAACGGGTTACTGACAGAAGAACGACGATTAAGCCCCTCAGCCGTTATTAGAGGGGGAGGGGGGGGGGACGGCGGCGCCGCGCCTTTCTTATTTTGCCCACTCACAACAACTTCTACAAGTGTTGACTTTGTGCTTAATTAAAGTTGAGCATTAATTAACAAGTTGCCAGAGCGAGCCCCACAGATGCAATTACCCTCCGACTGCAACGTCAACCGCTT